>CM045557.1:7561996-7653211 GCA_024721245.1 Mitragyna speciosa
AATCTATAATAAATTCTGAATAGGGTCATTAAGTTACTACTTTATAATGTAATATGCATTGTATAAAAGTGAATCTTTGTAATGTAGATGCTAATTGTCTTTATAAATTTACATATGACCTCCACATACAAAAGAAAAGTCAAGTTGATGTGATTATGGAGTAAAAGGAATAATTAATCAGATTTCCAAAAGAAAATTACAATATTAAACCGTTTTAACATTAACGTTTAAAAGAAACAAACTAGAAAATACAAGTTAAAGGAAGCATTTTATTATTGTGTATTAGTTTAACAGTGAAGGTCAAATGAAATGAACTGGAAATTTGACTTTATAAGATAAATAAATCATTTGAAAAGTTTAAGAATTTCTAGAGTAAATAGTATTAAATTATCCTTTATCACCGGTCTTATTTATTGTTGGAGCTAAGGTACTTTCTAGGCTGCTTAATAGTCTTTTTAACCAATCTGGCTTTTGTGGTTATAGGCTTCTTAAAAGCTGCCCGCAGATAAATTATTTGGGATATGCAGATGACGTTATCATCTTTTCTAGTGGAACGGCTTCATCTTTGTGTTTGGTGATGAAAGTGCTTCAAAAATATCAGCTTTTATCTAGTCAGAAGGTTAATGAGGAGAAAAGTTGCTTTATGGTTCATCTTAGAATTCCTCCTGCCAGAAAGACTATAATTAAAAGTATTACTGGGTTTGCATTGAAATATTTTCCTGTGAAATACCTTGGATACTCTCTTTTTGTTGGAAAACGAAGGAAACCTTTTTATATGGAGATTTGTAATTCTGTGGTAAAAAAGGTGCAGTCAGGGAAATTTAGATTGCTGTCTATGGGAGGGAAAATGGTGTTAGTTAAACATGTTCTTTCATCCATGCCCATTTATTTGCTTATGGCTACCTCTCCCCCGTCTTCTATTTTAAATTTTTTGGAATTTTTGCAAACTTTTTATGGGGTCAGGTGGAAGGCAATTCCAAATTTCATTGGATCAAATGGAGTGAGTTGTGTGCATTGAAGGAGATTGGAGGAGCTGATTTTAGGTCACTGCAAAGGGTTCATTCATCCATTTCAATCAAATTATGGTGGAGGTTCCAACAGAAGAATTCTTTATGGGCTCAGTTCATGGAAGCTAAGTACTGTAAGAAGGTGCATTCTTGTATGGTAGGAAGTACAGTTAATGCCTCTCACACTTGGCGTAGAATGCTAAAAGCTAGAGACTTGGCAGAGCATCATATGGGATGGATTGTACACTCCAGAGACATTAATTTATTGGATGGGTTCTGGGTCATTGGTGTACCAATTACTATGTACATCCAATTAATTTCTTTTGTAGGGATGGAAAGTGAGATTTGGAGAAATTATACTCATGGATTCCAAGGAGCACTGTTAGGTAGGTTGAAGAGTTTCCTGTTCCGCAAGGGCGGTTACCTGATAAGCTTATTTGGAGGCCATCCTTGCAGGTGATTTCTCTCTAAAGATGGCATACTTGATGACGTATGATCCAAAGCCCAAGTCTTTTTTATTTAGCAGAATCTGGCATCCAGGTATTCCTATGAAATCATCTTTTTTTGCCTTACGTGTGTTGAGAAATCGTCCCTCTCTTGATTCCAACTTACATAAATTGGGTGTTCAGTTTCCTTCTAAATGTTTTTGTTGTAAGAAGCCAGATGGGAAAAGTTTGGATCACATTTTCTGTGAAGGGGAATTTGCACAACGGCTGTGGAATCACTTTGGTGGTATTGTGGGAATGACATACAGGGGATGTAATGTTAGAGGTTTATAATATGGCTTGGTGGGTTTATAAGACAGGTAACAAATTTTGGAATTTGTTCATCGTCTCTTGCCAATCTTAATTTGCTGGTGGTTATGGAAAGCTAGAAATAAGGCTATGTTTGAAGGTGTCTTATTATATCCTGAAATGTTGTGCAATGACATTTTTTTGGAGCTTAAAGATTTGGTTTCCATCCAATTTCTGGAGGTGAAATTTGGGGGATCTAGTTGGAGAGAATTTTATGATGAACTTGCTGGATGGCAAAAAATCAGCAAGTTTAAATTAGTCAAATGGATGAGGCCAAGCATAGGTTTTTTGAAATTGAATGTGGACGGTTGCTCCAAAGGCACCTCGGGTATGGCAGGTGGGGGAGGGGTGTTGCGCAATAACAATGGGGACCTTCTGCCAGCATTTTTTTGCCGACGTTGGTATAGCGACTAGTATATAGGCTGAAGCAAGAGCATTGTTATTTGGTATTAAATGTTGTGTGCAATATGGTTATTCATTATTTGCTATTGAAAGTGACTCACAAGTTTTGACTCAGGTTCTTAGAGGAAATTTTGCTTGTCCATGGTCAATCTCCAAGGAGGTACAGGAGATCCTTCAATTGAAAGATCAGTTTTCTCAGTTACAGCATGTGTTTCGTGAGGCTAATCAAGTTGCAGATGTATTTGCCAATGTTGGAATTTCTCATCTCAGACAAAGGGTTTATACAGATGTTGTTGCAGTTCCATTTGATGCACGTGGTCCGTTTATATTAGACAAATTAGATTTTCATTCTTTTCGTAAAATAAATTAATTTTGTAAGGGAATAGTATTCCTACTGTATTATTGTCAAATGCTTGTACTTTCTGAGGTAAAGTTAATGACCTCCTCATGTATATAATTTTATCTCAATAAAATTTAGGGGTGACGTCTCTCCCGCATATAGAGTTTGTCAAAAAAAAAAAAAATCATAATAAACTATAAAAACGTTACATAATTTAAAAATTTATAAGAGAAAAATTATTTTTCCTTGTGACTGCTGGAACATGTCTTTGATGAATTAACAAGTAAGTTGAAATGTTGTTTGTTGTTCTTGTGTGGTCATCAGCATCGAGGTCGTTTGTTGCTGTTGTAGTCTGTCGGCAATTGTTGTGGCGGCGGCGGTGAATGTACTATATATTTAGGTCTATATGTATATGTTTAAGTTTTTCAAAATAGTTTTTCAAACAACAAATATTTTGGTGTACAATGCATGTTTGAGTTTTTCAAAGTAACTTTTCAAATAATATAGAAATGGATGCATATAATTTCCAAAATTCTCTTCAAATATTTTTGTCTATTTGACCTATATCCTAAAATAAGAAACCCAACTTTCCTGCCAACATTTTTCTATTGCTTTGCATACGCTCATTCTCCCAATATTCCTGGCTATAATGAATTGTTTATTTCCTTTTTAAGCCAACTTCAATTGTTCTTCAATCTAGTAGACATAAAAAATATTTTTCTTTTTTTTTGTCCCCTTAACTTAAAGATCCAATTGCTGTTCAAAAGCACAAAATATTGTAGTCTCAAAATTTGTAATAGTCATTATATTTTAAAATTGCTCTTATCGTTAAAATTTCTCAAAAAACTTGAATGCATGGCAATAGCCAATAACATTACTTGAATTCCTCCTCTTCAGTCTAAAGTAGAAGTCAAGATGGTAAGGACTAGTTTCTTGATTACTTACCTCAGTAGCTTCCAAGTGCAAAGGATGTTTGGAATAGGTTAGCTGCAACTTCAAAGAAGCATGCTACAAGTAAAATATTTTATTTTAACTTTGGAATTTTCTTTCCCAATTAACATAGTTTTTCATGTTACATACATTATACACTAGCCAAAATGCAACTACTGGAATTATAGCAGGTTTACCCTTCAAAACGTGCCATTTCCGTTTCCAACTTCCGCAAGCCTGCAAAGGTTAAGATTTGAAAGAAAGTTTGTTAAAGAAATTGAAATATATATATATATATATATATATGCATGTATGTGTGTGTATATATTGTTTTCGGTTTAAGAAGGATGTCAGGGGAGAAGTGATATAAAAAAGATTTATGAAACTCGTTCACATGCAATTTTAATAGGCCATTAATTTATGATACAAGCATTATACAATGTTTGTTACAATTATGTTCAGCATTTTCTTCTTTTTATTTTTATTGCCGTTGAAGTAAGTAACAAACATTGTTTTTCATCTTAATCTATGTAGTGTGACTATTTGAAACTTGTTATATAATAGTCATTACAGATATAATGCTTGTATAGCTATCGTCATTAGTTATATTTTAAACAAAAATCAATATATGCGAGGTTACACTAAGATATATATGCCTTGCGTAGGATTTGTGATAGATTTAGGCAACATGAATTTATTATTTAAATCTATCTACTGGACATAGAGAGTCGTATAATATGAAATTACTAATTATAGAAAGCTATGTTAAACATTTATAACATAACTTTTGCATTATCAGTAGGAACTATCAATTGGGTTAAACTTTATACACCCTAATATTTTCTCATTTAATGTTTTATGTCTATTAAAATATTGTCTTTCTGTCATTCTCCTAATTTTTCTTTTATTGTAAGAAAAGAATTGCGAAACAAGTTATTATATATAAGAAAACGGCTGCTAATACCCCGTAGGCTGAGGAGCAAAAGGAGTAATCCGCCTGAGGAGGGGCTCCTATCTAATTAGCAAAAATGTGTGTGCAGCTAAAAATAGGCCACACATAAAATCCCGTCAAGGTATATTTGTTTAAGTTGACTCCGTAGCAATACAATTAGCTAAGCCTTATTTGGCTACCCACAATTTGTCTTAAAGAAAAATTACATATGCAATTGTTTCCTTAATTTCAAAACTATGTTTTTGCTATTGCCAACTTTTATTGAGCCATCCTATAATATCTTCATATCAAAAAATAGTTAATAGATGATAGCGTGTCAATTATGCATATTATTTGTTGAGATCTTGTCTTAATTATGGCCAAATATTATGCTAAATGATAAATTTTATTATTATTTGGTTTTTATGCTGCAAATAGGATTCAAATGAGGAAAGTGATCTTTTAAGGAAATTTTCCAGAAGATTTGCTGCAGTAAGCCAATTTTCCAGAAGATTGGAAGTGCAGATTTTGTGAGATTTGGAGTATCGTTGATTGAAGTTTGATTGGCAATTGGAAACTAAAATTAGTTTCCTAATTTTAGAAGATTCTTTCAGCAGTAAATTCCTCTATATGCTTATTTGGCAATTAAATGGAATTAGATTTAAAGAAGGAAAGGAAAATCTTTCCTTTCCACCAAACGTGGCATGAGATTGAGAAGGAAACCAAGAAGGAAAGACATAACTTCCTTGGACTGCAGGGGAATAAATGAAGGGAGGCAATATTCAACATGGAGGACTGTTTTTGAGTTAAGAACGACTCTCGAGTATTCTCTAGTTTTAGTTTTTAGGGTTTTAGTTTTTCTTCTCTCTTCTCAAGACTTGTAAGCACTATTGTCATGGATACTTTTGGCTGCGTTTTCTTCATGGATCGTAGCTAAACTTCTTTCTGGTTGCGGAATAATCAAAGCACGGTTTCATAACAATTGTGAGATCTTTCCATATTTGTTTTAATTGCAATTCATGTGTTCATGGGTATTTAGTTATTTTCTGATTTTCTATTTATTATAATTGTTCTGATTTAATTGAATAAATATGGCCAGTTATTCAATTGTCTGAATGATTTATTGCTAATTGAAACATTTGGTCCGTATGTATTTGGATGTTTTGATATCAGTGGCGAATGACACAATTTCATTACCTCACAAGTAGTCTAATCTGTGTCATGAAAATAACTAATCTAGTTTAAAGGAACCCGCATGTGTGTTTGTTAACTAGAATTGGGTCTTTCTAGTTTTAAGGCTGCAATTAGATTAAATCCTTTGAGCGTCTCTAGGGTTATCTATTTAGTAAGCGAAGTAGTCTAAGAGCGTCTCTTAACTACCGGGTAATTAATGAAAGATTGGTGGTACAGCGGTTGCTGGACTGCTATAACTGATTTATTCGTAAATACATGAGTTATTTTATGTGTCGATGATAAATTGGATGAACCGTTGCTGAGATTGTTTTCATAACCAGAGCTTGTTATTCATCTATTTTATTACTTTAATTTCATTTTAATTATTGCATATCTGTCTTTATATTTAATTACAAATTGATAAAAACTCTCCCCCCAATTTTACTACATTTTTCTTGAAAGCAATAATTCTACCAGTTTTCCCTGAGGAGACGACCCTACTCGCTGCTATACACATTCACTTTGGAGAGTAGGTAATTAATAAAATTTAATTTTTGGCTGGTTGACATCCGCCAATAGATTTAGCAATAAAACTTATATGGCATATGATGTTGTTAAACACAAAAATTCATAGATTCTGTTGTGGTAAAAACTAGAAATAAATGTCAATGTTGTCTTTGTTAATTGGTTAATAAATTTATTTAATTTTTATAAACAAACAAGAAATATATTTGAAGTATTTACATATTTTTACGTACAATCAATCTAAGGCAAACATGGAAACTTTGTGATGAGCTGCAAAAAAGAACCTATAGAATTTCACTTGAATTATATATAATTCACTATTGAAGTTTACTGTTGTTTTCTACATACTACGTTGTTTGCTTGCTCAATTTTTATTTTGTGATTTTTGAAATAGTATAATTTGCAATGCAATTCTATTCACGCAATTTACTTCCGTTTTGTAAATTAACGGTTAACCCTTTCTTTAAATTTCAAGTGTTCTTTTACACTTACTAACTTTTTCATATTTTCCCTTCATCCTTATTCTTTGTTTTTTATACTTTTTTTTATTCTTTCATGCCACAAATGTGTCTTGTGTTTCTTCATTTCTTATACATAAAATGGAGTTCTATATTTGCTTAATCTCACTATCCCAATTTTAAAAAAAATAATTTACTTTTTATTGTTGACTATAAATATTGATTGATAAGGTAATAAATTTCACAAGAATATATTTCTTTTAGTTCTTTGTATTGCAAACCTACAAGCTAAATTTGACGTATAAAGGAGGGGGAATATATATGTGTGTATATATATATATATATATATATATATATATATAAGTTTCATAATTTAGTTAACCAAAAATATATAATAACTTTTCTTATAGTAAACTAAAATATATTAATAATTTCTTTTGTTTACATTGTGTAATGTAGTGAATACCATATGTCTATACATAAATCAATATCTATGATTCTACAAAATAAATAAGGCTTAATCTCAAAATACCTCCTGTAATATTGGTTAAGTAGCAAATCACCCCTGTGTTTAGGAAATACACAAATTACCCATTACTTTGGTAACAAATTATCCCCTCATATACATGATTGTGAGGTTTAGATACTATCAAAATTAGAAAAATTTCACAAAAGTAATTAATAAAATTTATAACCTAATACCTCTTTTCACAAGTGCACGGGTCAATTGTAGTAAGGAAAGTATTAGAGTCGATTCCACGAGGAAACAAGAATTAGCAAGTACTAAATCTATTAACTTGCTCTATTATTTAGACAAAGCATTAAATAGGTGGTGTGTGCAAAGTAAAAAAATTCAACTATTTGAAGTAAAACAAATGGAAGAAATTCACAAATACAAGTAATAGGGTTTAAAATCCACTAATTGTCACTAATATAGTTGAATGAATTAACACCTTACTATATTAATCTTGTTTTGCTAAGGATTGCAATTCCATATGAAATCAAAATTCTTAAATCTACTATTTCAATTGATACAAATTATGATTGAAGGTATAAAACCTGCAAGATTGTACAAAGATTGTGTATTAATTTGCTCAAAATATAAATTTCACTTCAAAATTATAATAATCAGGTAAAAACTCTAATTTCCTGAGAAAATCTTCAAATGGAAAAACTTATTGAAAATGAGCCATTTTTATATCAAAATACTAAAATCATACTAAAAACACACTAAAAATATATATAGAACACTATACTAAAATACATAAAATATTCTATTATCAGTACACTTCACCTTTATAAGGATAAATATACCCTCATAATTTTTTAATATTGCTACTCTTGTTAAATTGTTATTTAGAAACAAAATAAGATTACTATTCCAAGCCAATATTGTTGTTGCACTCGTATATGAAAACACAAAATTATGACTCCAAAATTGTAAAAGATTTCATCACAAACTATTTTTATTATTTGTATTTTAGACGGAGAAAAAGTATAAAACAAGACATGAATAATTTGTTTTTACTATGATGTATAATGAGCAGTTTGTAAAGTGAATATAAATTTGTAATTTCAGTAAAATATATTCAAAACAGAGTGTGAAGAAATGCCAGTAATATTATTTTTGTTAGTGACAACAAAAAAAAATATAGCAATTACAAATCTATATTTATAACCAAAACAACATAAGACCATTGCTGTCTTTTTAGATAAGCAATGGTGAAACCCAACCAAAGCTCGTCCAAGGTCTCAGGGGATTCCTCGTGCAACTGAGCAGTTAGCCTACCCGTCAACAGCCCATTAATGAAAGTAGCTATCATGATCTGATCATTCGGGTCAGGTACTTGAAGGCTCTCATTTGTAAAATAGGTGAGGTAGTCCCTGAAGCACTCATGGAATGGTTGTTGAATATTCATCCACGAAGCCAATTTCTTACTAAGCGGCTTGGAGGATACAAAACGAGCAACAGATTTCTCAGTTAACTCATCTAGACTTTTGATGTTGTTGGTCAGCAAAGACAAAATTGTTTTCGGGTATTCCCAGTGAGATAACACAAGAAAGCACAACACATCACGGCGCGTTCGAGGCTTGATACAAATAGAAAGCTATACATGTACATGGTCCTCATGATCCCTTTTTCCGTCATAATAAGGAGTGGTGGGTGACTTGAAAGTAACTGGAAAAGGCTCATCAATAGACTTCGGTATAATTATTGATCTCGTATTATAAAGTTGAGTGAAAACGTAATTATGAATAATCTTAGGGAATAGAAAGAAAGAACTCGAACGGAAATTGTTTCAAGTCATGTATCATGCTACTTTCCTTTAGGCAAAATTCATCCTCTATACATGCAATAGACTGTGACGAATTTCTTTCGGGATGGAACGAAATGTCATTGTTGAGAACTTGTCTGGCGGGAGTGGCTAGAAAGGCTACCAGCACAGTGGCTAAATAACACTCCTGGGCAGCTCACTAATCATTTGTTATCTCGGCAACTCCGCCAGGGGTAGGAAATTACAAACTCAGGTGGTTAGGTACAGCATATAGCTCGAAGTGCATTTAAAGTAGGCTGACCAAGAAGCATTTTGTATGTTATATAGGCCTTAATAACATTGTAATTAACCTGCATGGTTCGGGATTTTGGGGGCTTGCCAATCGTGGTGGTTAGGGTAACATCCCTTCTAGATGCACCACATGCCCCCCAAATCCGACCAATAAGTTTCTAACCAAGAAAAGCTGATCATTTTTCGAACCCATCTTTTGGAAGGTTCGGTAGTACAAAAAGTCTATGAAACCTCCAACATCAATTGAGACTTTTTTAACCGAAAAATTGTTAGCGACGACATCGGTTACAAGGGCTTCATGGTTTCCCAATGCCAAAGGAACATCGTTGTCAGGTCCGTAGGAAAGTACTAGATCTAGCCCGGAGTTCGGCTCAAAAAGGTCTGGATCAATTCACCAGTAAGCTCTTTTTCTAGAATTTTGATTATCTCTTCCCGTCGGGCCACCAATGAAGATTACCTTGGCAAGGCCAAGGTCCTGGTCAAGTGATCGATCTCGGGGAGGCTGATGCTCTCTACGATATATTAGTCTGTCAGGCATTCTACGGTCCCGTTGATAATCGCGCTTATCTCGGGGTTTATCTCGACGGTCTTCCCAGCATCTATGTCTCCCATCATCTAGAAATTGTCTCAAATCACCCGCCTTAGTTAAATTCTCGCTCTCTTTCTTGATATTATTGCAGTCCTCAGTTTCATAATCAATATCTCTGTGGTAAGCACAGTATAAATTAGAATTCCTCTTTTCTTTTTTATCGATTATTTTTGGAGTAGGTCACCCAAGGTTTTATTGTTTCATTATCACCAGCACTTGAGCACGGCTAGCATTCAGCTGGGTCAATTCTTGATTCAAGACAGGCAGTTTGCCCCTGCTAATCCAGTCAAATACATTCCTCCTATGTTTGGCACTTCGAGTATAGACTTTGGACTCATCATTCCTATTTGTCCCCTTTTCTCCTTCTTCTTGGACTTAGAGGACTGCCATTCCCTCTTTAATAGGTTGGCTTCCTCTCTTGTATGCCACGGCCAACCCTAGGCCAGTGCTCGTCCAAGATCCCATGGTATTCCTTGTGGATCTGAGTAGTCAGCTTACTCGACAATAGTCCATTAATGAAAGCGGACATTGTGACCTAATAGTCCAGGCCAGGTACTTGAAGGCTCTCATTTGGAAAACGGGTGAGGTAGTTCTTGAAGGACTCATGGGACTGTTGTCGAATATTCATCAATGAAATCGATTTCTTACTAAGCAGCTTGGAGAATACAAAACGAGTAATGAATTTCTCAGTTAAACTATTGTCAAATATTCATCAATGAAATTGATTTTTTATTAAGCGGCTTAGAGAATACAAAACAAATAACGAATTTCTCAATTAACTCATCCAGATTTTTGATGCTGTTGGTCGGTAGTGACCAAAACCATTTTCGAGCATTTCTAATGAGATAACAAGGGAAAGCACGGCACATCACTGCGTTCGATACCTAATACAAATGGAAAGCCGAGGTAAAAATGCATATACATGGTCCTCAGGATCCTCTTTTTTGTCATAAGAAGGAATTGTGGTGATTTGAAAGTAACTGGAAGAGGCTAATCAACAATCTCCAGCATAAAAGGCAAAGCTCGGTTACAATGGGGGTTAGCAAGAGCTTTTTTCATAGGTAGAATGATATCGCTTTGATTGCGTATGGTGCCGGCAAGAGATTTGGAAAGGCCGCCTATTCTTGAATGCCTGCCATTCTTTCTAGGAGAATGTTTCCACAAATGTTTAGACATATATCTATGACCCGAGAACTCTAGAGAAGACTGACTTGATCGACGTTTTGAAGATTCGGTCTTTTCTTTACCTGTCCCCTTAAAAAACCTTCCCAGTTGTTCAAAAGTACCATGATTCTCTTTAACAAACTTGGTCATCTTGGTAATGGCGTCTTCATTTGAGGGCGATTGCTTTGCTTGTTCTCCTTGTTCATCTCAAGAACCGCCTTGGCTATCAATAGGTTGTGTTTCTTCGGCATTTCTAATCGTAGGAGTGCCTTTTTTTCATTTGTGCACGTGTAGGAGCTATGACTTTTCTCAGACTTCACGTGGATGTACTCAAATGGGATAATGAAAGCATTCCTAAAGACAGTGACACTTGATGTGTCCAAACTTAGATTTACTTCAAATGAACCGAGTTGAATGTGCAAATAAACCTGGAAGCCAACAAATATCAGAAACACGTGGGGGATCAACTACAAAGTGCCTCCAATGCTTAAGTTACTATACGGCTAAGTAGAAAGAAATGAGGAGCTTCTTTTGAGCAATATGCTGTATGCGTACCCTTTTTCAAGCAAGTATGGGAGTTACGTATTGGTACTAGGGCGGGAAAAGCATGAACAGTTGTGCAATAGTTTGCTAGCATATAGAATGTAGGTCGGTAGCGTCAAATCATAGAGTGCAGATGCTACATGTCAAAACAGTCATGTCAAGATTACGGAACACCTCGTTTGCAAAGCTTGGGAGCCATTTTATAATAACAGCTTCGGCAATAAATAATTCAACCTTGTTTGAAGCGTTGTTTTACCCGAGCTTACATGGAAGTTGGACCCCAGTTCACTGATAACTAGAAAGAAAAAATTAATCTTAAAAAAACCCAATGCCATATGGATAGGCATTTCGGTTTAGAGCGGACGTTGTGTTGTGCCACGCAAGATTATTTTCTCATAAGCGCGGGTTTGCTTTTTGTACTACGGAAAAAAAAAGTACAGTCTTTGTTGCTCCACCAATCCCCTCTTTTCCTACTTTCTACTTGCTGAACACATCGTCCCGAGCTAGGAAAATTGGGAAGCTTTTTTTTTTAATCACTATACCTTCACAGAGACTATGTCCATCGAAGGTAAAACAACTGAAAAAAAAACCACCTTTCTATCTCATTCATGCACATATATACTAAACTACTGGAAAGTTTATATTTTTTGCACATTCATTCACATATCAATTAAACTACTGGAAGGTTTATATTTCTTTTTTTGCTCCCCTTTTCTTTGTTTTGGGATCCAGGTTAAATGATTTAAGCGTATTGTTGGGTGAAAAAAATTTATGTGATGTTTATGTTCTTCTTTCATGTTTAAATCAATGTTTTATGGACATTGTAGAGGTTGGATTTAACACCTCGTCCTAATAAGACAAATATTGTGTAGGTCCTAACACAAAGTCCCAATAAAAAGCAGGTTATTTCTATTTATTAGTTGGATTATGTTTTCAGGCCTCCTTTTGCAGCCCAAAGAGTAAAAAAAAACTCACAAGAAAAAGATGTCTAACTAATAAACCGCAATCAGTCGTGGTTAGACTGGCTCGGTTTTATCCAAGCTGGGCTTGTAATCATTCTATCATGATGTTTTCTTTTCAGTCAACGGCCAAGATGAAGCAACCCAGACTCATTTCCAGTTATTCTGTGCCGGATAACACTTCGGAGTGCTCAAGCTTCTTAAGACATCAGTTGTTCCTCAAGATTAAGGGAAAATAAGATGGCTGACAAGCTCTTGGGGTTAAGAAAACTTAGGTAAACCAAATCATTATTTGTTACTATTGAATGATATAACACATCGACTTCACATTGTAGATACCTACATTGCTTAAACTTAACATTAGTATGGATAAAATAACACCTCGGCCAGCTTTCTCTTAAGGACTGAACTTTTCCCAATCAAGGGCTTATGAAATAGTTGCTGAGCTCCTTAAACGAGATGATTGAAGCATGATGTGATGGTTCTGACATCTAACTCAGATTCTAATACCTACCCGCTGACCTATAATTTATAGGATATTGGACTACTGCACATCTTTCTTTGGTTTTCCTCCATTCCTCTAGTATATATACCTCTTTATGTTTCATTTATAAGGTATGCTAAAAAATACTTTATAAAAGTTTCCCGATCTATAAAGTTTTTATGATGACTGACTTAAGTATTGGAGACACTTTGGGGGATTTACTCCCACGTGTTTTTGACATTCTCTATGTTACAGGCTTATGTGTACATCTAAGCCAGCACATCTAAAAACATGCCAAGTTCGGGCACATCAAACACCCATTAATTATGTGAAACAATGTTTTGTGGACACCCATTAATTATGTGGATCTTTTGTGATTAAAACTAGAAAAAATGTTAGAAGAAAAACCTGTTTAGATTACTGTCACTGTTGTCATTAGTGTTTAAATTTTACATGTTAAATGTCTCCATGGATGGGATAAATTACTTTTACATATCTAACATATTAACTTTTGGTGATTTAATAGTTAACTTATGGCATTTTATTTTGATTTTATGGTGATTTTTTGCTTGTTAGCTAATCACTGTGCTAAACATATATTTTGTTCTTATAAATTTCAGTTTAGCTAGAGAGGTTCACCATGTCTATTACATGTCCAATATCAAAAAGATTGTGG
Organism: Mitragyna speciosa; assembly: GCA_024721245.1. NCBI lineage: Eukaryota > Viridiplantae > Streptophyta > Magnoliopsida > Gentianales > Rubiaceae > Mitragyna > Mitragyna speciosa. Next base: position 7,575,539 of record CM045557.1, read on the forward strand.
TAAGATCATATATTTATTACATATTGCGGAGCTTGAAAAAATTTTAGTTTGTAAGTAAAAATTTTTATATTACTATAATTTCCTCCCCCCCCCCCCCCCCTCCTTCCCCAAAAAAAATTAACAAAAAAACAACTATGCCTCCCCTTCTAGCTTGAGATTTTTTTTTTTCAGTGAGTAAAAATTTTTGTATTGCTACAGTTCCCTCCCTTCCCCCCAAAAATTAACAAAAAAATGACTATGCCCCCTCCCCCTCCCCCCAAAGCCGTTGTCTTCATAAGTTACTTAGACTTGAGCCTAACACTTTATAACTATTTGTTAGTTTTTAATTAGAAGAATACAAAATAATTTGAGCCTACCATTTAAAAATTGCAAGTTGGTTTTTCATTAGAAAAATACACATTTTATCCATAGATTCAATCATCGACGACTTTGATACAATAAAAAATCGTCGTGCCAATTTCATTTGTTTCGTACACTCAAATAAACTTGTAAATAAGATAGTATTTTTTGCATATGTTAATTATACAAGTAATTTCCTTCTATTTAAAATTATCTTTTGTGGCATCTATGATCGCATAACTTTTTTGAATATATTTTGCTTGACTGACTATAACTCTAAACTAGAATTGCAATCGAACCGAGCTGCTCGCGAACTCTGGTCAACTATTTGGCTCAAACTTGGTACTCGAGTTTGAGTAGTGACGATTGCTAGTTTGAGTATTAGATTTGCAATTCAAAGGCTTGTCGAGTTTTATCGAGCATGTTTCATTTATTTATTTTTTTTGAAGGAGTTGAAAAATCTATAAGTTGACACTCGAGTACTTGAATAGACTTACAAATGTCCAAAAAAAAAAAAAGAGTACAAACGAGTTTTTTAATCGAGCTCGAGTAGTAAAACACTACATCAAGCTCGAGCTTCACAATTTTTAGTTCGATCGAGTTTGAGTCGAGTTCGAGCAGCACTAATAGCGATTGAGTTCGAGTTCGAGCATAGTGCTACTCAAGCTTAATTCAGCTCGATTGCACCCCTACTCTAGACCCGCCCCTCTTAAGATTAATTTCTGGCTTTGCCACTATTGGTAAGATTGTATAATTAGATAATAATTTGTTATTTATGATATAAGAGGGTAATCTTTGTTTTTAATCAGGTTTTGTTGTGCATTTCCTACACTTGAGGCTATAAGTGTGTTGCATGCATTTAAGAACAACAGTAAGCCCTAAACCTGCCCAAACAGGAGATTTTGGATACACTATATAGGGGTGTTCATGGACCGGGTACTTGATCCATGGACAAAAATTGTTAACCGAATCAATCTTTGCGGTTCGGCAAAATTCCGAACCACAAACCGGTCCACATGTAGCGAGTACCCGACCTTCCGGTTACCTGCAAAACCAGTTCGGATAGGGCGGGTACCCGACTTGGTCCATAATAATTTACCTATATTTTTAAAAAAATAAACAAGAAAATTTACAAAATGCTATTAAGTCACTAATAATACAAACATTAATATCTTAAAGTTAAATTACATCCAAAACCTTAATCTTCAAAAAAACAACAATTAAATAACCAAGAAAACAATCACTTAGTCTTTCAAACTTCATCTTTTCATTTCAATCAACAAAAAAACATAAACATTCAACAAATAACCAAAAACTATATAAACAAGAAAATAATCACTTAGTCTTTCAAACTTCATCTTCTTATTTCAATCAACGTAAAAACATAAATATTCAACAAATAGCGAAATGAACACTCAAAATAACATGTGAAATTACATAAGTAACATGAGAAATTACATAATTACCTTCACTCCGGATCGGTTCGGTTACCCGACAGTTTGTAAAAATGGAAACCGCAAACCGACCTAATTAATATATAACCTGTCCCGCAAACCGCCCCATCACCTAAAACCGGTTCGGTTACCCTTTTTTTCAGTTCGGGGTGGATCGATTTTCTCGATTTTTTTATTTTTCGAGTTTTTTTGAATAGCCCTAACACTATGTATGGTGAAGCCCACCCAACATCTGTCCATATAGGAGATTTTGGATACACTATATATGGTGTGGCCCACTACAAGAGATCAAAAACAGAAGCCAAAGCCCAAAAAACCTTTTGTGGAGAGTTACGGGATAGCTGCCCCGTCAATGTGTTCCGCTATGCCATAAAATATGAAATAGCGATGGAAGATGATTATCCTTAAAGAGCAATACATAATTGTCCACCAAAGAATACCACCAACGTAAACTGCTGACTCTTTCCTAACTTCTATAGTTTCCTTTCAAAAAATTATTAACAGTTTATTTTGTAACCAGTTGGGCAAGATGTATATCCAAGATTTGGATATATTGATGAAAGTGTAGATCATGATTCAATTAAGAACATCATCAGGAGACAACCTATAGTTGGCTGTATGCGAGTTTATGAAAACTTTGAAGACTTTAACGAAGAGGTACAGACAGGTATTGGGATTTATATTAATATAATGCTCTTCTGTTGAGTTTGACTTCTGTTAATGTACATGCAAGGAATTTACCCAAATCAACAAGGTGAAGGTGACAAATATCTTTGAAGTCTCTCAATTATAGTGGCAACAACTCATTGGTAGAGCAACCATCTAAACAAAAAATTCTGGATACACTTTATGTAGCATGTCCCTATGCAAAAGACAAAGATGAAGGTCGTTGTGCTAAGATTGGAATAACCGTGGAGGAAGATTATTCCTATTTTAATTAACATGGTTGTTGAAGGAATACCACCACGGTAGGGTGCTCTCTCTCTCTAACTTCAATTGTTTTCTTTAAAAAAAATACAAATTAACTATGATTATTTTGTAATCAGCTATCCAAGATGTACATCAAAACGTCTGCCGTACTGATGAAGACTTAGATAGGGTTACAATTAAAGACCTAATTAAGGCACAAAAAGTTGTGGTTAGTATAACTATGTATGAAAGTTTTATAAAGTTGAGTGGAAAGGTAAATATAAATAATCTTAGGGAACAGAAAGAAAGTACTCGAACGGAAATTGATTCAAGTCATTTATCATGCTACTTTCCTTTAGTCAAAATTCATTCTCTATACATGCAATAGAGTTTGACGAATTCCTTTTGGGATGGAACGAAATGTTATTGTTGAGAGCTTGTCTGGTGGGAGTGGCTGAAGAGGCTGCCAGCATAGTGGCTAAATAACACTTCTGGGCAGCTCTCACATCACTTGTTATCTCGGCAACTCTGCCAGGAGTGGAAAATTTCAAACGCAGGTGGTAGGTACAGAATATAACTCGAAACACATCTAAAGTAGGCCGACCAAGGAGCATATTATATGTTGTATCGGCCTTAATAACACTGTAATTAACCTGCACGGTTCGGGATTTTGGAGAATTGCCAATCATGGTGGTTAGGGTAATCATCCCTTTCAGATGCACCACATATTATCTAAACATAATCAAAATAAGAGTATTATGGGGTCCCTTCAATAGAATAGGTATATGATTGAGAACTTTTGTAGAATCTAAGCAAAAAATCCCAAAACATAGAATCCACTAATAATTCATGTATGAATGACTTGCTAAGTGTTATCTTGCCTTGTTTAGAATCCAATTCCATGTGTGTCATAATTAGATCTCTCTATAAAATAACAAGATTTCAACTATTCTCATGATGAAACCTTAGGAAAACACGAATTGTATTATTCACTTAAGCATCCATGATTCTCATATGAACTACTTAAGCATTACTTGTTCATTTTTCATTATTACATGCATTTCTCAATGTCAAGTAGCAACTAAATGACTTGTTTAAGTTGGCCAAGCAAAAACAAGTGTTAAAGCTTGAGCAAGTAAACAAACAAATGCAAGATTAATAAGTTTGGTAATATAAGTCATGCTTTTGGATTCATTAGCTTCTTCTATATTCTAGATGAAGCTCTTGGTACATCATGACTAGTGAAACAACCAAAGATTCAATTTTCCAAGCAATATTTCATATCAACAATTAAAAATAAAGAGATAGAAGTTAAGAATTGCTCAACTAAAGTTTGGGGCAAACTTCTCTTCTTATTCACCTTCAAAAGTTGAAGTTACAAAGCTCTCTTACAATGATCCTCATTATTCTATTGAAGGATGAAGATAATTCTATTAATTCTCTACCAAAACTAGTATAAACTAAACTAACAACTACTTTTTTCCTATCAAAACTAGTTACAAATACTTTACAAATGACTCCTATTTATAGACAAAGTTTCTTCACATTATTTTCCAACTTGCAGTTGCCATTAATGCATGAAATGGTGAAGATTTATATTGAGATTCCAAAATGGTACAAAAGTCTTCATTTATGTTTTCAATGAAATCTCCAACTTGCAAAACTATATCCCCATCTGAAGATGTCTACAAAACCAGTTGGAAATTGTTGTAAGTTACAAGCCCTAATAATCTGTTGGCCGACCTTGATTTGCGGGTGTCATCCGCGAGTTAGTGACCTGTGGATTAGACCCACGAATCACCTATTTTGGCCCCCACTTAATTTTTTGCAATTTGCTGAGCTGGCTTCCATGTGTATAGGCTTTTTCCAAGTATTTCCATGCAATTTGATGAATGATTAGGTCTTCCAAATATTTGCACAATTATTCTTTCAAATATTCTCCAAGTAGTTCATCCGCTCAATCTTCTTGAATCACCTTTGATTTTGCTCATCCTTAACTTCAATTGATCCATATTGAGTTTAAGTGTGATGACCTTACAAAAATGTACAAGAATTGTGTATTAATTTGCTCAAAATAATAAATTGACATAAATATCCTAATTTTGAGCTTAAAACCCTAATTCTAGAAAAAGTTAAAAAATGAGTCATCTGTAATCTAAATTAATCTAATAGTATTAAAATCATAGCAAAAACATATGATAAAACATATGAAAAATATTAGTAAATTTATTACTTATCATCTATCCTGGAGTTCGGCTCATGAAGGTTTGGATTAGTTTGCCGGTGAGCTCTCTTCCTAGAGTTCTGACTATCTTCTCTCGTCAGGCCACCTGTGATAATATTGATTACCTTGGCAATGCCAGGACCCTAGTCAGGTGATCAATCTCGGGAAGGCCGATGCTCCCTACGATCTATTGGTCTGTTGGGCGTTCTACGGTCCCGTCGATAATTGTGCTTATCTCGAGGTTTATCTCGACGGTCTTTCTGATATCTATGTCTCCTATCATCTAGAAATTGTCTCAAGTAACCTGCCTTAATTAAATTCTCGATCTCCTTCTTGATATCATTGCAATCCTCAATTTCATGACCGATATCTCTGTGGTAAGCGCAATATAAATAGGAGTTCCTCTTTTCTTTTTTACCGGTTATTTTGGAGCCAGTCGCCCAAAGTTCTATTGTTTCATTATCGCCAGCACTTGAGCACAGCCAGCGTTCAGCTGGGTCAATTCTTCATCCAAGACAGGCAATTTACCCTTGTTGATCCAGTCAAACACATTCCTCTTGTGTTTGCCACTTTGAGTAGAGACACTGGACTCATTATTCCTATTTGTCCTTCTTTCTCCTTCTTTTTGAACTTAGAGGTCTGCCATTTTCTCTTCAATCGTTTGGCTTCCTTTCCTTGTATGACACGGCCAACCCTAGCCCAGAGCTCGTCCAAGATCTCGTGGTATTCTTCGTGGATTTGAGTAGTCAATCTACTTTGCAACAGTTCGTTAATGAAAGCGAACATCATACTTGATCATCTGGACTAGGTACTTGAAGGCTTTCATTTGTAAAACGGGTAAGATAATCCCTAAAGGACTCATGGGATTGTTGTCGGATATTTATCAATGAAGTATATTTCTTACTAAGTGGCTTGGAGGATACAAAATGAGCAACGAATTTCTCACTTAACTCATCTAGATTTTTGATGTAGTTGGTCGGCAGATACCAAAATCATTTTCAGGCATTCCTAATGAGATAACACGAGAAAGCACAACACATCATTGCGTTCGAGGCCTGATACCAATGGAAAGCTGAGATGAATGCATATACATGGTCCTCAGGACCCTCTTTTTTGTCATAATAAGGAATGGTGGTGACTTGAGCATAAAAGGAATTTTACCCTTTGCGGTCCAAACCCCGCGACCAACATCAAAGATGGGACAGATTGCAAACCATAGATGTATTCATAGGCCGGATTGTTTGGTCGGATAGTTCTTCAAGTTCTTCTTATCTTTGCTTTAACTATTTTTATAAAGGAACTCCATATCTTTATAATAACTATTTTTATTATAATAGTATTATTACAAATCAAGATTGGTTATTTGTCAGTATTTTTATTATAAAGTATTATTACAAATCAGTGGTTTAGTAAAGTCAAAACCAGGTAACATGGCAGCTACTTGTAATACAGGTAGCAGTGAGTTAAGAACTTAGCCGAGAATACTATTAATTGAAGTGGGAAATTTGGGCTTGACAAAAATTCAAATTTTGGATTGGTGAGAATTTATTTATATAATTTCAAATGGCTTTTGGAACGATTAAGGAATAATTGGAGAATTTTAAATCAATGAACAAGTTACTTAACTATAGTTAAGATATTGTTGAAGAATTTCAATTCAATTAACTAGTTAAATTAAGTATTCATATCAATCATTGGCAAGTTAACTAGTTAATTGAAGAATGGTTTCGATCAACTAATTAATTAAGTATAGTTAATTGAATGGAAATAGTTCAATTATTCCTTAAATAGCTAATGATTTGCATAATTTACTAGTTAATTGAACCAAAATCATTCCAATTTGTTCCTCAATAGCCGATGATTTACTTAATTTACTGGTTAATTGGATTGAGATTATTCAATTATTCCTTAACTTGCCATTGATTTCAACAAACACTTAATTAACTAGTTAATTGAGTCATAAAGGTTGTTCAATTAATCCTTAACACTCTGATGATTTATACGAATGCTTATAAGTTAGTTAATTGAGTCAAGGCTATTATTCAATTATTTCTTAAATAGCTAGTATAATTGAAATTCTTAAATTTGTCCTTAAATAGCTAGTATAATTGAAAGTGTTATTATGCTAGTATTACTACTAAACGAGATTGATTACAATAACTACAGTTATTTGAATAATTCAAATACTACACCAAGCATTGTTAGACTAGTTAATATAATTGAAATTCTTAAATTTTTCCATAAATAGCTAGGATAATTGAAATTCTTAAATTTGTCCTTAAACAACTAGTATAATTGACAGTGTTATTTTGCTAGTATTACTGCTAAACGAGATTGATTACAATAACTACTTTTATTTGAATAATTCAAATTAACACCAAGCATTAACTAGTTAACATAATTGAAATTCTTAAATTTGTCCTTAAATAGTTGATATAATTGAAATTCTTAAATAGCTAGTATTACTACTAAATGAGATTGATTACAATGGCTACTTTTATTTGAATAATTCAAATAGTACACCAAGCGTTGTTAGACTAGTTAATATAATTGAAATTCTTAAATTTGTCCTTAAATAGCTAGTATAATTGAAATTCTTAAATAGCTAGTATTACTGCTAAACGAGATTGATTAAAATAGCCACTTTTATTTGAATAATTCAAATAGTACACCAATTGTTGTTAGACTAGTTAATGTAACTGAAATTCTTAAATTTGTCCTTAAATAGCTAGTATCATTGAAATTCTTAAATAGCTAGTAAAACTACTAAACGAGATTGATTACAATAACTACCTTATTTGAATAACTCAAATAGTACGCCAAGCATTGTTAGACTAGTTAATATAATTGAAATTCATAAATTTGTCCTTAAATAGCTAGTATAATTGAATGTATTGCTACTAAACGAGATTGATTACAATAACTACTTTTATTTGAAGTACACCAAGTGTTGTTAGATTAGTTAATATAATTGAAAATTTTCAATTTGTCCTTAAATAGCAAGTATAATAGAATTCTATGGTAATTCCCTCCTTCATTTCCTTGCAAAGCTTCATGAATTTCATTACAACATGCCGCAATCCCTACCTTCAACATAAATAAAAAAAAAAATGTTAACAAACTGAAATTACGGTAGTCAGGAACAAGGATAAATCTACATACTTGTTATCTTGCTGTGGACACCATTTCAGGTCTAGTGCAAGCAAAGTTAGACACATCCATAACTATAGTCATCTCCAAACCCCTTCGCAAGAGCTTCGTGCAGCATGTTGCGCTAGTATTGACAAATTCTATAAGTTAATACCTAATATATAAAAATGTAATTATCTGAATAAATATACATAATCACATGGGATTAGAAGCATACCACATGCATAACATCGCACATTCGCTGAAAATTATACTTTTCAGATGGCTTCGAGTCGAATATGAGAATATTTTTTCCTATCATATCAACTCTAAACATATACCAATGGTTGTTATCCCAATTCATAGGAATGTAAATCTATAAACAGAATTTGAAAAACATTAAGACAATTTTTCATATTTTTACACGGAACAAAGTCGATTGAGTTTGATTGCTACCATTTCGCATGCTTTCATTGGCCCACCAAATTTATCAGGTCGTAGATAAGCTGAATACAAAGTTTCAATCCTCGGCTCTTTGCTTTGACTAAATTGCTATTCCATTGATAACAAAGCAACAGAAAGATTATTAGTTAAGTTAAGTAGTGAACCTGATTACTTAACATCTTACTTAATCAAAGATGCAAAGATAATACAACCAGCAACTAACCTGGAACCATGTAGGCATGTACCACACATTTTGTGGTTCATTTGTTTTCATTCTTGCATTAACAGTCAACATTGCTGTATAGCAATTTAGTACTTGCATTATCAAACTCATTAGCTTATATCCAAGTTTATACGCTTCAAAATGTATTTCAGTGGGCAATTAACAATCTAAACCCCAGATTTTATCTAGCCCCGAGGACAAAACGAATGAACTTCGTCCCTTGTTGCAATTTGTCCCAACATCGAGACCAATGTAGTTCTGAAAAAAAAAAATCAAGCAATTTTCAATCTTTTTGGTAATGGATAAAACAGTAGCTGAACATAAAATCTTTCTTTTGAAAAAACTAGCATAGACATTCCAAAGTTTATACAGATTACATTGGAGTGAGTTGCAGGTCAAATAAGTGATTAAGAATTGAAACGCTTATTGGATCACTTAAATATTCCTTGTCAATCTCTCTCGGTACCTGAAATAATAAAAAAATTTTAGACTCTTAAACATTGAAATGAATGAACGAAAATTGTTATGAAGTAGACAGACCAATCTCTTTATCATTGTATAGTTTTCCTCCTTTTCTTCTCCTTCTTTGGGAGTAATGTTTGTCTTCTATTTTACTACTAGAGTTGGTGCCAAGAACAACCAGGTGCTGCTACTGCCTTCATTTTTCGTAAGTGCAGGAGTGGATGATGCCTTTTCTTTTGTGTTGAAGAGCCTAATACATGTTTGATTATGTCTTTTACTTGTTGGTGAATTTGCCTCGAATTCGAATATTGCAATATTATCCTTCGATGCATCTCTTTCTCTGTTTATGCAGCTTCAGCACAAGAACACCTCATTGGCATTTTGTATGCTTGATGTTGCATCACAATTACAGACAACCACAGGCTCATTCACACAGCCTCTAAACCTGGCTCAGGTGTTTTTGGGGATGTTACATTTTTTCACAAGCATATTCCATTGCTATGAATAATACTCTCCCAGTTATAATGTTTCTTGGTTCTTTTTGGCATTGTCATGGCGTATTTTAGTACAATCGATTTAGTTTTTTAAGGCAAAAATTAGGCAATTGTTGATCCGGCAGGAAACTCGTAAAGCATGTATTGTTCAGCATTCAAGATTGGAAGGCTGTATGCATTCAAATTGAAACCCCAACATCTGAGGAATTGCATGTTTGAGGCATAATCAGAAGTATATTATTGATTTTGGTTTTTTGGAGGCATTAATGTAATACCCAATATTAGTAAAGGGCAAAAAGGTCATTTGACCTAAAAAAAAAAAAAAAAAAAAAAAAAGAGAAAAGTGAGTCGGTGGGATTTTTCCCACAAAAGTCAGCAGGACTTCTGCAGCAAAAAGGAGGAAGCAGCGAGAAAGAAGAAGAAAGAAAAGAGAGAAGAAAGAAAGAAAAGAAAAGAGAGAAGAAAGAAAAGAAAGAGAGAAGAAGGAGAAGGAAGGGGAAGAAGAAAGAGGAGGTCCGGCCAGCAGGAGAGAGAGAGAGAGAGAGAGAGAGAGAGAGAGAGAGAGAGAGAGAGAGAGAGAGAAGAAGAGAAGTAGGGAAGAAAAGAAGAAAAAAAAAGGAAGAAAAAAGGAAAATTTGGATTTAGCTAAATAAGGTAAATTTTTATGCTTTAATCTTGTTTATTAAATAGATTATGATAAGTATGTGATGTTTTTGGTAGAAATAATAGCATGCATGGAATAGAAATTGAGTAGATAGAATTTTAGAGTTTAAGAAATTTTAGAAAATTTAGAGAAAAATAATTTTTTTGGTATATCTAGAGTTAATAGTTTTATTATGGTGTTAATTTCTAGTAAGAGGAGTGAAAAGTTGATTTGAGAAGTTAAAGTTGAGATTTGATTATGGTTTAGGCCGTGTAAGATGGGGAAGTGATTGAGTTAAGCCTTGGGGCTAGATTAAAGTTAGAATATTATTTTTCTAATATATTTTTAGTGGTTAATTTTGATGGTTATGTTATATAATAGATTCAAGAGAGCAAGTGGCGGAGGAAACCGCTTAAGAAGGAGACTCTACTACGAGATTTTGGTATATAGCCTAATTGAGGTAAGTGTAATACATATTATGAATCACTAGTACTATGTATTGCTTGCAAAACATTTTGTGAGTATTTTAAAGTATGCAAATTGTATAAATTGAAATTGATATACATATTTGTTGTTAAATGGTTGTACTTTGAGAGAATGCATACAAAATAGTTTATTTTGTAAATGAAAGCTTAAATGAGATTGCAAAGTATTTAAAAGTTGTCGATTTATGTTGAGTTATGAGATAACGCATTTGGCATATTTCGAAGTTTATTTTCATATATTGTTACGATTTTGACATAAAGATTGATAAAGAAAATGATTGTTTATGACAATGATTTTTGTCAAATAAAGTTGAAAGAATTTTGGTTGTGAAAATGATTTAGAGGTAACTCTGTGCAGAGCTAACTAAAACTAACAGGGTTATTGTTAGTCTGGGTGCACCTAGTATATGCCGGCTAGGGAATGTCCGCAGTGATTCCCTCCCTTCGCGGGATAGTATACCCTTCGGGGGATAGCCCTTCGGGGAACAGCCCTTCGGGGAACAGAGACAGATACCCTTCGGGGGATAGCCCTTCGGGGACAGAGTTACCCTTCGGGGGATAGTAGGTTCTGCATAGTTGCTGACTTCGAGAAATAACAAAAGTTGTTTATGAAACTATAAAAATGTGATTTTATTGAATGTTTTATGTCATATATGATGATTATACGGTTTTTCTGCCAAAAGTGATAATTTTGAAGTAAATTGTTTACAATATGTTTACAATATGTATTATGCTTACTGAGTGTGAAAACTCACCCCTCAATATTTTTCAGTATTTTGTAGAAAGTGCAGAAGTTAGAACAAAAAGGAGAACCTCATAGCCACCCAATTCAGAGGTATTACCCGGTTATTTTTGTTGTTCCGGGTATAGGATCGTACAAGTATTATTTTAGCACTTGTGGCCATGTAGTATAATATTGGTATTGTAAATGTTATTTTTGGAATAGTTGCTCCGTTGGTTGTAAGTTATGAATGTTGGGATATTTATATGAAATATATGAAATTCTTGTGGGCATATCTCTTTATGATTGAAATGGATGATTGATGGCTTGTGAATGAGGTGATATAGTGTATTGTGAATGTATTGGAATTGTTTGGGTTGGCTGAAATTTTGTGCAGGTATTTTTAAATTTTTGGGAAAGGTCCAAATACAGAGGAGATGCTGCCGAAATTTCGGTAGAATTTAAAGGAAAGTTAGGCTTACGTGGTTTGGGGCGGTTTATTCCACTTCGAACTACGTGCCGGTCATGGCCTTTAGGTTCGGGTCGTGACAAGAATATTTTGCCACAACCAGGGGAAGAAATAATAGCAATAACCCGAATATATGAATGTGTCTACTAATTACATCTTTCCATGTCAATTTGAGAAGTTAAATTGCGCTGCTTTTAGCAATAGGCTTCTTACTTCATCATCCAACATATTGATGCAATAGTTCAGATCACAAACCAAAATATTGTCCGCTTATGCTTGGAGAAACATAAGGTTCAAGCTCATGCTATGATAGCAGAGCAGGCAAATAATAATAAGGAAAATTGCAAGTTCAAGTTATCCAAAATGTGGCAAGTATAATGAGGTTTAAGTTTTCCAGTAAAGCGCAAATACCTTAGATTCAGCACCAAAATATAATGATGATGGATTAGATGCCATCATCATTAAGGAGCTTGTAGGCAAAAAAAAAAAAAAATGTGGCATCTGATCTCTAGTGCAAATTCATTTCATGATCTCGCTAGTTTTTTGTGAATATGAGTTCAATTGAAAAATTAAATTATGTATAACAAAGTAAGGCGGAAGTTGACCGCCCATTCACTAGATGTGTGTTTATTTTGAAGCTCGCATTTATTTATAAAATAAGTTGATGTGCATATTATTCACCTACTATTATGAATATGTCACAAGGTGTATCATCATCAACTGTTACGAGGGTTGGGCAACATGAAGCCGTGCATTTCTCATTTGGATGGAGTCCATGCACGATTCCACCTTGCAATTACTTCTCTTGAAATGATCACAACAATAACAGGCACTCTTCCGAAAGCCTCGGTCCCCATCATGTCTAAAATGTTAGGAAACCAACATGCCAAAACAATTTGACACAACGTAATTTAAAATTAATTTTCAACCAAAATCATTGATTATCTATATAAAAACGAGAACGTACTTTTTGATGACGTAATTAAACGAATTAACCTGGTCAAAGATACGCGATATCAACCACAGCCGCACACGTATCCGGCCTCTAAGGTATCCATACGAACACCTTCTTGGGATCCTCATCAGGATTGATCAACACCAAGTGAATATGCTAGATCTACTTGACACGTCCCCAACGTGAAGAAAATTATATAAAAGAAAAACTATTTTTCTCTCTCTAATTTTCTAACATTATATTGTATGTCTCGTGTCAAATCTTAGTGTTTAGGACTTATTTATAGAGTAATAATTAAGACATCTTGTCCAACAAGAATTTGGTAATAGGTAACCCTTACCTATTAGGATATTTTAACAAACAAGATATTTAGTAGGTTTTAATTTCCTTAAAGGAAATTATTCCACTAATATAATTCCTCTATTTATTAATAAGCCCTTAGCATTAATTATCTCACAAATTAATCCAATAATTATCACATAATTATTTAAATCAATTTAACCCAAGAATTAGTTCTATTGTGTGTGACCCTTTAAGGTTCCTAATCACTTGGCAATAAATATAAATTATAATCTTAGAATTAGTTGGCTTTAGTACAAACCAACAAACTCCCACTTGTACTAAAGTCAATTTAGTCACAAGAATTCTAAGATTGGATAAATTAAACAACTTTAATTTATCATTAATCAAAATTAATTAATTTATATTTATAGATCAAGATTGGCCTCTAGCCAGGCATCATGACCACCCAAGTGTCAGGAAAGTCAAGTGATTGACTTCACCTATCCATGAACCAGATTCCGTGTAATTATTATCCTTTCACCATACTATATCCCAAATTAGTACAAGAGTAAGGTATAGGTGCCAACTCTTAATGTACTACTTATTATTCTTTCTTGTTCCCGAAATTCAACTCCATTTTTCAATAAATTTAGAACTTTTCTAAATTATTGACTAGTTTGCAAACATTCTTAAGTTGATATTTCAACAAGTGTGGCCACAATAGGGATATGCTCTCCCACTATTAGGAGTGGTGAATCCTATATTGATCATAAACTATCAATTTGTGTTTCTTATTATACCCAATTTCTATCGTACACATAACCAATTACGGATTATGGACTAATAGAGTTAAAATATAACAATCCACACAAAAGATACTCTTATGATCTCAAGTCAAAGAATCACTTACACTACTGTCACGTAGAGCTTATACCATTGGCACTCAAACAGTTGACCTTATGGAAATCTCTAAGCGGATCAATCCAGTGAATTTGTTCTCTAACAATCCACCCATATATCATCATATATGCTAATCTATCCGCATTAATAATGTCCTTTATATTGTTAATACTATGATTAGGGATACTTTAAGAATAATAACAAATATCATTTTAAGGACTTTATCATTAAGAAAATAAATAAATTTCAAAATGATAAAATGTCATATCATTATTACTGCATAAATAATAATCAAACATAACAATTTATGAAATTATAAGTCATCTCCCACTTTGACTAAAATCCATCATTCATATACACTATATTGAATGATTATACATGACTATCATGTTTCTTTTGGGATAATGACTTAGTCAATGGACTAATCACATTATCCTCAATGGGAATCTCATCCATCTTTACATCATTTTTACCAACTATTTTCTTTAAATAAATGGTATAGCCAAAATAATTATTTGGATCATAAATGAGACCTTAAGTTCAATAATGAACTTCTAAATCCAACTTAGCTTCTAAAGCTACAAAGCACTTGGCTTTTGTTGTAGAATCTGTTGCAGTGTCTAGTTTAGAACTTTTCTAACTAGTAACACCACCATTCAACGTGAACACAAGTATAGATTATAATCTATTATCATCCTTAAATAATTAAATGTTTACATCTATAAACCCATGCACTTCTAAAGTGTGAACTCCATAAATCAAGAATAATCCATTAGTTTCTCTTTAAGTACTTTAGGATATTCATGACAAATATCTAGTGACATTCACTAGAATTAGGTTAATATTTGCGCATAACGTTTTGAGCATAGGAGACATTAGATTTTTGTACATAGCATAACATACTTTATAAATCCTATTGCAAAAGCTTAGGGATCTTTTTGTATACTACAATCTCGACAGGTGTCTTAGGACACGTGTCTCTCGAAAGGGTAATCTTATGTCATACAGAAATCCTTCCTTTGATTGCTCGACACTAAACTTCTTTAGCATCATGTCTATGTACAAAAATTGAGAGACCAAGCAACCTCTTAGATCTATCTCTATAGATCTAATTTTCAAAATGAGGTTGTCTCTCTCCTAATGTTTCATGCACAAATTCTTGGACAATCACACCTTTTACTATTTTAAAGCATAGATATAAATGATTTCTCAATACCAATATGTCATGCACATAAAGTGTTAAGAAAAATCAGTACTCCCACTCACTTTCTTGTATACACAAGGCTCGTCTTCATTTTTTAGAAAATCAAACTTTTGACCATCCCACCAAAACGAATGTTCTAACTCCTTGATTTGTAAGTAATCATATTACTATTCATGTCAATCTTTCTTTTAAAGATTCTCTTGCACCGTATGAGTTTTACCTATTTGGGTGGTTCGACCAAGGTCCATACCTTGTTGTCGGACATGGAATCCATTTTGGATTTTATACCTTTACGCCACTTTAAAGAGTTTACACATAGCGTGGCCTCTTCATAGCAAGTAAAACCCGTCATCAATTATGACTAGCACATCATTACTCTCATTTATGAGAACTCTATATACCTAAAGAGAATGATGTACTTTACTAAAACTATGAAGATTTTGTGTAACTCGAGCTTTCGTTTGCGCCTCATCAATATATGGCTTAAGCTCAGGTTCCAACTGTTATTTTTGTTAATTTGCGGCTCTTAAATTTCTTTGAATTCTATTTTACTCCCACTGCCTCTTTCAAGAATAAACACTTTTTCTAAAAAGATAGCATGTCTTGAGACAAACAATTTTGCTCAAGGCAATTGTAGAATAGCATTCTAAACTTTCTTTAGAATATCCTACAAATAAACATTTATAAGACTCAGTCTCAAACTTGTTTGATGTGATGCTTTACATAAGCAAAACATCTTCAAATTCTCATGTGACTAAGAATTAGTTTCTTACCATACCATATCTTATATGAGGCGGTATCAATAAATTCTAGTTGGAACTCATTTGAGTGTATGAGAGACAATTTTAAGGCAAATTTCTAAAACTAAATTAGAAGTCTAAGATGGCTCATCAAGAAATGTACCATATCGAATAGGGTACAATTCTCCTCTTTCATACACACCATTCAATTATGGTGTATATAATGGAGTCCATTGAGGGAAAATCTCATTCTCCTCTAGATATTTCAAAACTTGTGACTCAAGTATTCTCTACCTCGATCAAATCTCAGTGTTTGAATACTTTTGTCAAGTTGTTTCTCTATTTCAGGCCTAAAGGCCTTGAACTTTTCAAAGGTCTCAAATTTATATCTCATAAAATACACATAACCATATCTAAAATGGTTATTTGAGAAAGTGATGAAGTATAAGAAACTACCTTTAGCATGGATTGATATTAGGTTACAAACATCAGTACGTATAAACCCAAAAAGATCACTAGCACATTCACCCTTTCAATAAAAGATGTCTTGGTCATTTAAACAAGTAAATAATATTCGTATATCTCATAAAATTCATAATTGAATGAGTCCTAAGTATACATCTTTATGTAACTTAGGATATATGCTTTTTTATTTACTATGACCAAGTCTAAAATACCAAAGATAAATGCTTCAAAATATCAAGTTTTGTCTCTTAATGTCTATGTTGAAAATGGACTTATCAAAACCTAGAATATTTAAGCCATTGTTTAATAAACTAGTACTACTTAGAACTGCCATCATGCAAAAAGAACAACATTTATTCTTTTGAGTAATGGTAAATCTATTCACATCTAATGCAAATATAGATATTATGTTCTTTGTAAGCACTAGAATATATTAGCAATCTTTAATTCTAGAATCAGTCTAGTTGGCAAAGAGAGTGTATAAGTTCTTACGGTTAATGTAGCAACTTTTGCTCCATTCTTTACACGTAGTTCGCCTTTTTCTTTGCCAAAATCCACTATTCTCAAGATCTTGCATATTTGTGTAAATATGAGATCCAAATCTAGTATCTAATACCCAAGAATCTTGATAAGTAGATTACTTTATCTCAATCATAAACATACTAGAAGTCAAAGTTTCACCAAACCTCATTGACTTCTAAGTCTTGAGATAAGCCATACAATTTCCTTTTTAATACTAGTTGTTTCTTTATTGGAAACATATGCCTATAGACTAATCCATTTGATCACACCTTTATACTTTGTCAAGGCTATTTGGCTCTTCTTAAGATTAGCCTTGGGTTTCCCCTTGACAAGCAATAAGATGTCCCTTAATTCCTTAATAGATTAATCTTTAGATAACTCATATCTCTTAGTCATAGATTTGTATCAAACAACTTTTAGAAGATGCACAATCATGGACAAAGCATCAATCATCTTATGCTGCTTTTATAGATCAAGAATCAATATACGATTTTATGATACAAGCAGCAGTATCATTATCGTATTTATGCATCTAGTATGCATTTTTTATTTCCTAGCTATCATTGTCACTTAGGAACAAATGGAATCGAGGTATCAAAAACATAGCCCATAGTTCGTATACTTGAGAACCATTCTCAAGTTTATACTAGTCCAAGAATATATTAAAATGGAGTTCCTATAAGGTGGGTAATGTGTTCACTGTAATTATACATTCTACAACTAGAAAATAAAGATAGAATATGACTTTATACTTATGCAAGAAACAAAACCAAAATAAAATATATATGGACATAAAAAAATTTTGGTTTTGCTCCCACTATTTCATTCAAATTAATAATCCCTCAAAATTGATTCGAGAATTTTCATAAAATTCTTAGTGGGCTAGTATCCCATTTTAATTATTTTTAATCTTGAGTTAGCTCAACAAATCAAAAATAATTTCAATAGGTAGGTAACGATTACCAATTACAACTTTTGTAACTCCTAGAATAGTTAGGTATCAACTCTTGATACACATATCAAATATGTCTCCTAACTCCTTGCCTCAAAGACACATAACCTTGAGTTAGCTCAACAAGCCACGAAGCCTTTGTTAAATCAGACCCATTATTCAGAGATCACATCTTATAGTATAAACATATTCTAGGTAGAACAACC
This sequence comes from Mitragyna speciosa, assembly GCA_024721245.1. Taxonomy (NCBI): domain Eukaryota; kingdom Viridiplantae; phylum Streptophyta; class Magnoliopsida; order Gentianales; family Rubiaceae; genus Mitragyna; species Mitragyna speciosa. Next base: position 7,593,761 of record CM045557.1, read on the forward strand.
TTGAGTTAGCTCAACAAGTCATTCAAACAAGAACTTGTTTAAACTATAATAATGGAAGGCAACTATTCATGATTTAATATTTAATAATCAAAACTATTATTTAGAGATCATATCTCATCGTAAACATATTCTAGGTAGAATAACCTTGAGTTAGCTCAACAAGTTATTATAACAAGAATTCTTTAAATTATAATAATAGTTATGATATATTTTTTATTTAAATTAAAACCATTATTCAGAGATCATATCTTATAGTAACAAATATTCCTGGTAGAATAACCTTGAGTTAGCTCAACAAGTTATCCTAACAAGAATTATTTATACTTATAATAATGGAAGTGATCTATTCTTTTATTTTTATTGAGGGATAAATTATGGTCTCATCGTGCATATATATCATATATGAAAAAGAAAAAATATATTTGATCAAATAAAGCATACAATATATAATTTAAATAAATCACATTATTTTATCAAATATAAAAAATCACATATGATATATCATGTAAATAAAATAAATCTCATTATTTTATTAAATATAAATCACATAAGATAAATAATTCAAATAATCAAATTACACGAATATTTAAAATTCTAGTCATGAATCTATATGCATATTAATTCTAATCACATTAGAATTTTGAATAATTTGAGAAGTTTTTGGGTAAAAATTAAGTAAATAAAATTATTGGGCCAACAAACAAAGGAAGGAAGAAAACAAGGCACTTTTGAAAACTATTTCCTTCTCTGGCTGGTCAAAAGGCACTTTTGACTCTTTTTTTTTTTTTTTATTGTCAGCTGTTTAACGACGCCGTTTGCAGTTCTAATGTGGTCAAATCACATCAATTGACCCAGTCAAAGAAACCCAATTTTCTTCCCCCCTCCCCTCCCTTTTTTTTTAAGACTGACGTCATCAAATGACGTTGTTTGAGGCAAGGGTTTCTTCCTCCACTTTTCCGGCGGCTGTTGCAGTCTAGATCTGGCCAATACTCGGCCATAACTTTCTGGCCATCGTTCGGCCAGACAAATTCTGGCCCGTCACGCTTTCCCTGCGACCAAAACATTCCAGTCGCAAGTCACCGGGTTCGTGTCGCCGTTGCTTAGCTTCAGCTGATGACAAGATTTTTCAGGTCTTGAGGAACGCCAGGCTTTGCTCCGGTTGAAAACCTTTCCAACCCTTGGCGAGAAACAATTTCTTCAACGGCGGTTTTGTACCGGATCTGGCCAACGACTAGCCAAATCTGGCCAGATTTTCATTGCTGCGACCTTGTCGGCATGCGACTTTGCGGAGCTCTGCAACCAGCAAAGCTCTGGTCACCACCAGCCCAGAGTTTACTCTAGCCAACGCTTTGGCTACTGCCTGACGCGTTCTGGTTGCAGGCCATGAGCTTGGTGATCCCGCCGGAAACCTTTTCCGGCAGCCAGCCCCAATTTTTTTTTTTAATTCGATATTCCCGAAAACAAAATTTCAAGAATTTTTTTTTTTAATTGAACTGTTTTCAAAATCCCAGAAAACGATTTTCTATTTTTTTTTTTTAAGTTTCATTGAACATTCTTTCAGTCAAACCAAAACAATTTCCAATATATATATATTTACTGAATAACGTCTAAAAATTTTCAACAAAACAGCTTTTGTTAAAATTTTCCGTACAACATAACTAAACAAAATTCCAAGAAAACAAACTTTTCAATCAAATTTCGTTTATTATGTCTTAAGTATTTTGAAACAAATTTTCAAAATAAAACTTCTCAAATTCATCTAACAAATCATATATACATATCAATAATTATTCATGAGAACAAATTATGCATAGATAATCAAAACACATTGCTTTGATACCACTGTTAGAAAACCAACATGCCAAAATAATTTGACGTAGCGTAATTTAAAATTAATTTCTAAGCAAGATCATTGATTATCTATACAAAACCGAAAACATACCTTTTTGGCGACGTAAATAAAGATTCATTTGACCTAAAATAGCGATGACAATCACAAGCCGCACAAGTGTCCGGCCTCTAAGGTATCCACACGAACACCTTCTTGGGATCCTCATCAGGATTGATCAACACCAAGTGAATATGCTAAATCCACTTGGCACGTTCCTAACGTGAAAAATTATTTTTTCTCTCTCTAATTTTCTAACGTTATATTGTATGTTGTTTCAAATCTTGGTGTTTAAGACTTATTTATAGGGTAATAATTAAGACATCTTATCCAACAAGAATTCAGTAATAGGTAACCCTTATCTAATAGGATATCTTACCAAATACTCCCTCCGTTCCATTTTGATAGGCTTACAGGTTTTTTCACACAGTTTAAGAAAAGTTAGTTAACTTTATTGAAAGAATGAATTAATCTATGATGTTACTAAAATACCCTTATATTTATCATTAAATATTTACATTAAATACAAATAGGAAATTGCACCATAAGTCAAATTAATTCTATTTGATAGTGTGAATGCACGAGTTTGCTATGCACTTTCACTTATAACAAAGTAATTAAATAGGGGCATTTTAGAGAACTTGAAAATTAACTACATTCTTCAATTGGAAAGTGGACTATAATTTGGGACGGATGAAAAAGGAAAGTAAGCCTATCAAAATGGGACGGAGGGAGTAAGATATTTAGTAGGTTTTAATTTTCTTAAAAAGAAAATTCTTCTACTTTTATAATTGCTCTATTTATCAATAAGTCTTTAGGATTAATTATCTCACAAATTAATCCTTTAATTATCACATAATTATTTAAATCAATTTAATCCAAAAATTAGTTCTATTGTGTATGACCCTTTACGTTCCTAATCACTTGACAATAAATATAAATTATAATTTTAAAATTAATTGACTTTAGTTCAAAACCAATATAAAACTCTTCTGTGAACGAGCGTCACTTACCACTAAAATAATTTGTAGTGACGGCAAATGATTTCATTTATGCTGCATTGTTTTTCGTTCACAATGAAAGCTGATTTTACAAATGCGCTTTCATTTGCTTTATTAAAAAAAAAAAAAGGCATAATTTTTGGGACATCGCATTGAATGCGATAAAATATACGTGTGCGCTTCTGATAGTAACGCTTTGGGACAAATTTTCAAAACAAGCCTAGGCTGCGTTTGAATAAGTATTTTTTAGAGTATTTTTAAAGAAATTGTACTATAATTATTTTAAAGATATTTTTTGATAAAATATGTACACGAGATTACAAAATAGTTAAAAAACGTGTACAAAATTTATAAAAAATATATTTCTAAAATATAGTAACAAACAAACAAAGCCCTAATTTTGAGATAAATTTTCAAAAGATGCCTAATTTTGGAAATTGATTGATGAAACATGCTTGTGTGCTTCTGTTGACAGTAGAATGAATGGTTATAAAAACCAATTGGAGAAAAGCTACATGGTGCTGCCAGCTCATATTTGTCTAGAAGCTTAGAATCTAAGTGATTCTGATAGTGACGCTTCTTCTGGAGACAGTCTGTAAACATATGAATGGCACGAAAATTGCCATAAATTCCATAATAGAAGCACGTGCAGCGGCACACAACTGCTCTTTATAACATATGAATAGTCCAGAAACTACACGAAAGATCATAAACAGTCCAGAAACTCTAGGCACTTCATAAATAGGCTCTCAATACATGGAGACAAATTCTGAAAACATGGACAAAGCAGGAAAATTGCCATAACAGAAGCACATGCAGTTGCATACAACTACTCTATACAACTCTCGCTCAAAAGTCATCATCCTCATCAGAAATTGGCTGACCGGCTGCTTGAAAGAGCTCAGCCTCATACCTGAAAGTCATGAGTGCAGCAGAAGTTGGTAAATCAATGATAGAAATAACAAAAATTATATGCAGGCATAATCCATGTTAATCGCAGCAATGGGCAATGTTAAAATTCCTTGTTTCATCTTAACAAGTATGTGGAATAGACAGAACACTTACCGTTGCAGTGCAGCCAAATCAGTCTTAACCTGGGGAGCAAGAGCAGGAGACTCCACAAAATGCAAGTTACGGTCCCTAAAACGGTAAAACATTAGTGACTCAAAACCTTAGGGCTAGTTTGGTGGTTTAGAATAGAAAGGAAAAGAAAGGAAATGTTGGATGGGAAAAGAAAAGAAAGGAAGAGAAAGGATAAAAGTTTATGTTTGGTATTGTTTGGGAGTTTAGAAACGAAAGAAAAGAAAAAAGATAGGGATCATTGAAAATTTAATTTTACTTTAAAAACTTTTTAAAGACAAAAATGTTATATTATAAAAGTTTACACAATATTTTTCTCTTTCCTACTATTTTCGCCCAATTTCGGACAAAAAATTTTGGAGATTTTGAAGGCCAAAATTTTCCTTCCAAATCCCTCCAAATCTTTTGTTTTCTTTTCTATTGAAACTTTCAAACATGAGAAACTTAAAATTTTTCATCCTATCTTTTCTTTTCTTCTCATTTCTTTCCATCCAAACTAGCTGTTAAAGCTATTCTTGATAGTTAAGCCAAAAAACATCTTTCCAGCAGATTTGCATACGTGTAATGGAGAGGGCAAACTTTCCCATGTAAGGTACTCACCCAGTAAGTTTCCTCGCCAGATATAGGAAAGGCTTCTCGAGGTTGTAATTGCCATTTGCTGAAATCTCATAGTACGGCAGCCTCATTTTTCGGAGGAAGTTATCCAGTTTTGCCTTCACTCGCCTATTCTTCACATCAACCTTGTTTCCACAAAGTACAACTGGTATATTCTCACAAATCCTGCAATCGACCCCAGAAGTAATCGTTTTTCAGTACTTCAATTAGTCTTTCTTCTATCTTTCTTTTAACTACAGAGAACAAGGATTCAGCACATACCGGCAAAGACCACGGTACCATGTCAGAACATTCTTGTATGTTAACGGATCTGTTACATCACACATGATTATAGCACATTGTCCACCAATGCTGCAGACAACCAATCACAAGTGTCAGGCAAAAGCACTTTGATAGACCAGAGAAATAAATATTAAGACAACACGAGAAAGACTATCCACAGTGTTGTTGACACTAAGTCGTGTCGGTTCGATTAGATCCTCAAAAACAACTTCGTGTGCTAGGAGCAAAACCAATCAAAGTTCCCAAAATCCAATGATGGGGTAAAAGAACTAGTCTTGAACTTGTTCAATAAAGACATCTAACTCTATTCACATTATAAATCGCAAAAAACAAAAAACACGACCTAAAACCAAATTTCTCATATTTACGCGGTTTAAGCAAATGATAAGCACTTACTAGCATCCATCCCTAAGGCCACCAAAGTTCTCCGGTCCGGCTGTATTCCAGCAATAGAAGCGAATCTTCTTCCTGCAGTTTGTGAAGAATTCCAAGGGAAGAACTTTCACACCATAAGTTGCTATTCACAATTCAAATACAGGAAAATGTCAGCACCTGTGTTAATAGTTCGAGCATACGTCAAAATCTGAAACTGAAAGAGAAACACGGAAAAAAAAAAAAAAAACATTTCCAGCAAACTTACGCTCATATTCCTCCTCAAATTCACCAGTAAGATGCCTCCTAACAAATCCTTTCCCTACAACAATAAAATCACCAAATAAATAGATATATAAAATCACCAAAAATAAACCTAACTATGTTCAAAAGGTAATTTTCTTTTCTCCATACTCCAATTCCTATCCTAATTTCAACGATGCAAACCCTGACTTTAGTTTACATCACTAAAATCTCAAGTCATCAAATTTCAACCAGCCAAACACACCCTAAACCAGAACAACAAAGAAGCGCCAAAGCTCAATTAGACCATTCCCAGAACCCATTTGAAAAATCCCAATTAAAATATCCACAATAATATAAAAAAAATTTAAAAATTGGGGAAAAAGAGAGAGATTTAGTACCGGTTTCACTGTCACCAACAATTACAAGCTTGAAACTGAGATCATCCATGGTCAGCTGTGTTTTGCTGGGTTTACAGCTGTTAAAGATGAAATATGCAAAATTGTCGTTAGCTCCATAGTAGCCATCTATCTGTTAAAGACCATCTTATTTTGCTTTCATGGCTTCAACCCATGGTTTTTCAAGCATATTTTCAAGGGTAATTAATCGTAAGGTGTGTGTTCTTGCAAGGCAGATGTGTAATCGAGTTAAGTCCAGCTCGAACATCACTTGCTTAAGCTAAGCTCGATCAGTAAACAACTATGTTCGATTTGCATTATATGTTTTTTACGTTTGCATACGAGTCCTGAAGTATCTTTAGTTTTCAGGAGAAGCCCTGAGCCAGAAGACTAAGTCAACCGCCACTGGGCGCTGGAGGGTTATCTTTAGTTTTCAGAAGAAGCCCTCAGCCAGAAGACTTAAGTCGACCGCCGCTGGTCGCCGGAGGTTAACCCTGATGACTTTTTCGTTTTCAAATTACATCATTAAATTCGTTCTTTAACATATATTACAGATGTAAGTTTAAATTTGGACAAAAATAGCCTAAATCTCGTAGATTTGGAGAGAAAATCACGAATAGGCCGAAATTGATCTTGGCTAGATCGATTTGGAAAATCTTTACACCAAAATGACCATTAGCATTCTTACTAAAATTTAAAAATTTAATTTGTATAACTATACTCTTAAAAGTTTTGTACACATAGGATGTTGAGATTTTTTTTCTCCAGATGCGATTGGTTTCTAAGATCATTTCTACAGTCAAATATGTTGCCATGAAGATGTAGATCGAGAAGATGCGACTGCTTACCATCGGTGAGATCAAATTTGTGATCTAAGGCAAATTGGGATTTTTTTGAGGGCTGCCCAAAGGGGGAAGAACTGATGGTATTTAACGTGGCTCCTTGGTGTACGGAGAATGGCTTTGAGGCGACGCGACAATCTCAACCGTTGGATTAAATTAGAGTAGATCGGTGATGGTGCAGAAGAATGTGAGGTCCTAGGGTTCAAGTGTAAGTATCAGGTGCATAAGCGGAGCATTTTTGTTTGTTTGTTTATTTATTTATTTATTTATTTGTACCTTACTTCTAATTCTCAAAATCAACTTTTATTAGTACTCAGTAGTACATAGCATATCTTTAATCCACTACTGTTTTTTTTTTTTTCTGACAATAAAAAAAGTAGTGCATTAAATATATATGGTCCTGAGAAACTTCATGTCCTACTCCGGCAAACAGTATTTGTTTCCTTTCACATGGTAGTTTTTTTCAACTCCTAAATCAGCATTTCAATGTGTCACATCCTATTTTTTTATTAACATCATCATGTCATCTTGCTGACAACGTAGAAAGGATCATAGATATTTATAAGGGTTAATAACAGTTTGCCCCCCTGAACTTAATGGGGTAGTCACACTTTGCCCCCCTGAACTTTGAATATATACATTTCACCCTCCCAAAGTGTCCTATTTGACTTTGACCCACTAATTTACAATTTTTTCTTCCAAAACTACCCTTGCCCACTCCTAAACTAACCTTAACTTTATGAATTTTTAGTGGTCAACTTTTGACTATTCTATTAATTTTTTCAACCCTGTTATATATTTTCTGCATCTTATAGAATAGAAAAGATAAATCGATATCTCTATCCAAATCAACAAGAAATATATGAATCGTTCCAAAATATAAAAAATAAATCATGCAAAAATGATAAAACGATATTTCTATCTAAATCAACAAATTTAGACTGCACTTTTTGTTGTTTAATGCTTTTATTTTAGACTGCAATTTAATAGATTGTTACAGTCTTGTGTATATTGTAGCAGGGAAAACATGTTGCTTTTGGAATATTTTATTGCCATGTAAAACCTTCTAGTTTGTGTTTTTGTTGGGAAGAACATATTCTTTTCGAAAATAGTAATGGTAAAAATATCATAGCAAATACATATTTATTTGACATTTTGGAGCAATTTATATATTTGTTCTTATTGATTTGGAAAGATATATCATTTTATTTTATTTTTGCTAGATTTACTTTTTACATGTTAGAACGATTCATATATTTGTTCTTGTTAATTTGGATAGAGATATCGATTTATCTTTTCTATAAGATGTGGAGAATATATAGCAGGTTTAAAATAAATTAATAATAGAATAGTCAAAAGTTGATCACTAAAAATTCATAAAGCTAAAGTAATTTAGGAGTGGGCAAGGGTAGTTTTGGAAGAAAAAATTATAAATGAGTGGGTCAAAGTCAAATAGGACACTTTGAGGGGTGAAATGTATATATTCAAAGTTCAGGGGGGCAAAGTGTGACTACCCCATTAGTTCAGGGGGGACAAACTGTTATTAACCCTATTTATAATAAAAGAACAACAGGAAAATAATTTTTAGATTCCTCTGGATGTATTAGAGTTATCAAATTCGAACAACGTGAAGATGTCGGCAACTCCTAAAAACGATCCAAAGGACAAGTCAATTGTGACGAGAGGGAAGAAAAGTTTAATTTTGACAAACCACTGGTGAGGCGACAACTTTACAACAGATGTGTTTCGGTGTGTTAAGAAATTTGAAGTGTCCATGGAGAAAGACTCTTCTTACAAAGCAAAACGTGATTATTTAAGACATGACACAACTGTGCTATTTTTTTTTTTTTTTTTTCTAGCTGCTGTTGCTTCTTTTCTTCATGAAAAGTACTAATGAATTGTGGTTATTTTGGATGAAGGTAGAACACAATTAAGGACATAATTAAGAGATAAACTTGCTAGCAAACAAGAAGGAAAAGAGGGGGGAAGAGGGGGAAAAAAGGAGTAACAGTGGCAGTCGAATAGAAAAATCAATTTACATCAATAGATCGATTTTTTCCAAAGCAAATAAATTGATTATACGATCCACATTTAAAGGACCAAATGACAGTTGAATTACTTTTTTTTTCCTGAGATGATAAGTATGACTTCATCTATCATAATGGAAGAAAATGGAGGATGGGGGATATCAGTGGAGATAATAGAGGAGAAAAAGTCATTAGATTAGGCAAAAAGTGAGTGAGGGGAAAGGAAGGGCTGTATCTGGAGATAAGAGGGGACAAAAGCCCATCAGGTTACGCAATGCAGAGGTGATAAAGGATATAGGCCCCACACCACAAGGGTAACGACAAGTATAGCATCATAAAGGGTAGCATTGGTATTTAAAAAAAAATTGCTTTGGCAATATACAAATTGCTCCGGTGGCCTATGTATTAGTATAATGCTGGCTATTATACTTTATGCCTATGCATTACTTAACAAAATGGACCACTGTTACATTAAATACATAAAATGTTTTAATAATTAATTGATTTTATGATGCTTTAGTTTTTTCTAAAAATTAAAAAATTACTAGTATTGTAAACAAAAAATAAAATGCTTTTTCATGGAGAATTTTTGAATTGTAATAAAGTAGTTTTTTTCTTAAAGTTACATATCCTATGAGCATGGAGTAGATCCTTTAGGATTATATCACAAACAAACTCAGGACCCTGAAACTGGTGCAAGTTTTTGCTTCTCCATAGATGATAAACAGAGTATGTAAACGCCACTTTCCAAACAAGATAAGAGAATTAAGACTGTTGCAATGTGTAAATCATTCCATCATGATGTACAAAATTTCATAAAAATCTAAAACTTTATTCTAAATGCATACATTTAAGTTAATGGAATTTTAAGATCTGGTGGCTTATAATTCATTGCAAATCCATCAGCCCAAACACATTAGCATGCGTTTCGAAATTCTTTTGCAAATAATTGTACACTTTTAACCATAATATTATAGTTGTATTCAAAAAACAATTTTCATATTCCCAAAATTTGTTTAACAAGAGTGGCCCCAAATTCACGATATGCTATTATATTGAACCCTTTTTGAGGCCTGCAGAAGAATTATTAAATTTCATTTTTCTTTTTTTCCAAATAGGTAAAAGCTTAAAAAAAAAAAAAGGTTCGACAATAGTTTCACTGTGTAAATAGGAGTACTAATTACTTGCTTGGCACACCTATTTTTAATTATTATTGACACTTGATGCCTTGTTCAACATTTGCTAATTTTTACAATATATAAACAGAAATTCTTGAATGATCAAGACATTGTTTTTTTAGAACAAAATCAAGACATTTTTTTTTTAGAAGAAAAGTACGAAGAAACTAGAAAATTGATTTCTGCGTATTCCATAATTAACTAAATAGAACCACACATGAAAATATTTCGAAATAATCCTTTTCTTTGAAAGACATACCATCAAGATGGTATCTTGACAAAATGAAGAAAAAATTCATGTACAGTCTTTAAGACCGTATCTTGATATTTGACTAAAAAAAAAAACCTAAACAATTTAAAATTCTTGGTTCTTTTTCCAACTTACAAAATTAAGAATTATATATTAGGTTAGTAGAATAATTCCACGAGAGCCAGGAGGAGAGAGTTTGACAAGGTCCAACAAAATACGATCTCTTGTTGGGCCAGAAAATGAAATGGGCTTTTGAGCTGTAAACTGTCCCAGCCTTCAGCCCATCTAAGGATCATGGCTCCTGATAGAGGAGCAAATTAATTTTACTTTTTTTCTATCTATTTTCGTTATTGAAGTTCGATTTTCTTTAGCAAGTTGATTCATCCATTCATGTCTTTGAACCAGATCAAGTGTTGTATCAGCTTGCCATACAAGTAGTAAACCGATATCTAGTCATATTTGCACAAAATTTAAAGTTAAAAGGACAAAAAAATTTAACAAAAAAATTAATTGGGAAAGGATGTGGTATCATATAGATAATTTTCGATTTAAATAACTTAAGTCATTTAAAATAACATAAATGGGAGAAGGTGACTTAGGACACGTGTAGGACAAATTTTCTCTTTAAATTTTTTAATCTTTTATTGTGTCCCTCAATTTCTATTACATTTTGAATTTCAAATGCAAAATTTGACACACACACACATATAGAAAGAGAGAGGCAATACATGTTTAAAAATTAAGAAATTCTATTAGTAGTTCTACAGCTAGTCAGCCATTGTACATGAAAATTATTTACAATAAAGTTTACAAATTAATATAATTAATCAGCAAATTCCCTTTTTTAGTACATATAATATTGTGGCTTAATCTTTAAACAATTGAGCCTATGTTTGTACCAATACATATTTTACTTCTAGCATTTCATACCATTTTTTGAACGTTACACAACATTACTTTCTATGATATAGTAGATCAATGATTTCTTTGAAGTACAATAGTATACACAAAGAAATCAGGCCTCGTCGAAATTCAGTGCCTTTACACGTTTCGCTGATAAATTACTGCTAAACCTATTTGTTCCCTTTGCATGCTGTGCACAGCCCCATCATCAAGTTTCAACTTCCAGGTGAAAACTTGGCAAATGAAATAACTAAGAAAACTTGAACAACTGTTTTCAGCTAATGATCATTGCCACAAAGGTGACAAAGAAGAGCTGTCACTTTAGTATCAAGTTCTCTCATTATAATAAATATGTGCTTAACAACAGTAGCTCCTGCCTAGCACAACTCAATCCACTCCACGTCTTCCCTTCAACTGAAAGTAATTATTCAAATTAAGAGATTAAGAAATATACAGATACATACATGCATACATACATACATATGTATGTATGTATGTATGTATGTATGTATGTATGTATATGATATAGATATGTTGCTAGAGGAGGTTCAAACCCTATAAATCCTGTAGCCCTTATAATATAACTAAAGATTCATAATTTTGTTTTGGTAGTACATACAACTACGTTTGCTGAGAAGCGGGAACTCGAAAAATGTGAGGCTTGAGTTGAAGGCCAACTTACCTTCAACACGTGATAATATGCAAATAAAATGGTTTGAAACTTGATAATCATAGGAGTAATAATAATAACAATTTTCTATAACAATTAAATATGCTCCATAGGAGATATAAGGCAAAAGAAAAAGTTAAGATAAATTGAGAAAAATAATAAGGGAACATACCGTTCTGGTAGATCATAAATTCGAATAAAATAAATTCAATAACGATGTTCTTATTGCAATTAGGGTTATCAAAATGATCTCCTTCATCATCTTCATTATTGCACTCGCGGTCAGAACCTTTTTTCATCTTGTTTGTGAGAGGTCTGAGATATTCCACTGCCACATTGGTAGTGTTTATATAGCATTCATTTGTAAGGTTTTTCATTTTCTATGGTAGGTAAGTGGGAGTTGGTAGGATTTATTACTTTAATTAATTTCCTAGTAAGTTAGATATGTATGATGTGAATTAATTGTATCCCTTGTGCTGTGTTCTATTTGATGTAAAAACAATTGTTCTTTCAACCAAAAATGAAGAAATTAATATTTTATTTTGAATAGTTACTTTAAAGTTTATACCATATAAATTAAACGTCATATTTATTTTAGAAGGGTTTAAATTTGAGCGTACTTTTTTAGGTATTTAAAGTCACAATCTATCACAATAAAAAAAGATTGTTAAAAATTCACATCCATTAGTTGTAAAATATAAAGTTTTATGCAATAATTTACTACCAAAATTATTTAATATTTTAACCATATAAACAAATTATTTTTGTTTTTAATGCTATAAGTATGAATCTTTTTTCTTTAATATATTCATTTTGTTGCCTTGTTTTTTATTGTGTTTATATTTTGACTCCCAAAGACAAGATAATTTTCACAAACCACTTTCCAATTGTTATAGATTCTACTAAAATTAAACTCATTAGTAGCATATAGGTTTTTTCTTTAATTAAATTGACATTTTAAACAACGAAAGTGAAAGTTTTTTGAATATATAGTGTTAGTGGATGCTTGTGTCTATGTATTATATAATGTCTTATTTCCTTTTTATAACTATATAGAAAAGGATGCGTTAAGTTTTAACAATAAGAATTTCGTCAAATATATCTATTGTAGTCGATTATGGACATGGAAATTTAGATAGTTTAAAAGTATTAGATTCGTGTTCTAGACGTTAGCTAAGTAAAAAAATTATTTGCAGATTCCTACCAATTTACAATAAATTGTGACTATATAATACAAAATAGGGTTATTAAGTTACCACTTTGTGTTATCTAATGGCATATATGCATTATATAAAAATGAATCTTTGTGACGTAGATGCAAATTATCTTTATGAATTGGGAAATTTGCCAAATTGGTCCTTCAAATTATTATAAAAATTTTTTTAGTCCCTAACATTTAAAATAAGCCAAATCAATCCCTAACATATCAAAAATGTATTCCGATTGGTCCCAATGATGATATTTGCTCATTTTTCCGGCAACATCAAGAGTGGGAAATGGTTAAGTTTCCAATTTTTCCCTTGATGTTGCTAGAAAAATGAGCAAAAATCATTAGTGGGACCAATCAAAATACACTTTTGACATGTTAGGGATTAATTTGACTGATTTTAAATGTTAGAGACTAAAAAAGTTTTTTGTGTTAATGTCATGACCCGAACCTAAAGGCCATGATCAGCACGTAGCTCAAGGTGGAATAAACTGCCCCAAACCACGTTAGCCTTAAACTTTCTCTGAATTCTACCGAAATTTCGGCAGCATCTCCTCTGTATTTGGACCTTTCCCAAAAATTTCAAAATACCTGCACAAAATTTCAGCCAACCAAAGTATTTTCAATACATTCACAATACACAATATCATCTTATTCACAAAATTTTACACCATATTTTCCATAGGTTTATAACCTACCAAAGCAAGTCATCAATCATCCATTTCAACCATAAAAAGATATGCCCATAAGAACTTTATATATTGATATATAGACATCCCAAGATTCAAATTTACAACTACCGGAGCAGCTATTCCAAAAATAATATTTGCAATACCAAGTACTATATCACATGGCCACAAGTGCAGAATAATACTTCCACTATCCTATACTCGAAACAACAAAAATAACCGGGTAATGCTTCTGAATCCAAGTGACTATGCAATTCTCCTCTTGATTCTAACTCCTGCACTTTCTACAAAACACTGAAAAATATTGAGGAGTGAGTTTTCCACACTCAATAAGCATAATACATATTATAAACCATTATACATGCAGTCATACAAGTAATAACAATCATCATTAATAATTATAACTGATACAACTAATACTATTTTTACCATTTTGAACAATTTACTCCAAAATCACCTCTTTTGGTATAAAATCTGTGTAGGCATCACATATGACATAAAACAATTAATAAAATCACATTCTTGATTTTTGCAAACAATTTTGATACTTTGATTACTTCTTGAAGTCACAACTATGCAGAACCTACTATCCCCTGAAGGGTAACTATCCCGTGATGGGTACTCTATCCCCGAAGGGTTATCCCCCGAAGGGTATACTATCCCACGAATGGAGGGAATCACTGTGAACATTCCCTAGCCGGCATATACTAGGTGCACCCAAACTAACAATAACCCTGTTAGTTTTAGTTAGTTCTGCATAGAGTTACTGTCAAATCATTTTCACAACTAAATTTTTTCAATCTTACTTGACAAAAATCATTGTCACAAACAATCATTCACTTTCTCAGTCTTTGGTGTTAAATTTGTAACAATATATAAAAAATATACTTTGAAATATGCCAAATGTGTTATCTCATACACTGAACATAAATCATTCACCTGTAAATACTTTGCAAGCTCATTTAAACTTTCATGTACAAAATAAATCACTTTGTATGCATTTTATCAACATGCATCCATTTATCAGCATATATGTATATCAATCTCAATTTATACATATAACATACTTTAAAATATTCACATAATACTTTGCAAGCAATATATAGTACTAGTGATCCATAATATGTATTACACTTACCTCAAATAGGCTATGTACCAAAAATCTCGACTCGATCACCCCCTTAGGCGACTTCCTCCGCCAAATGCTCTCTTGAATCTATTATATAACATTACGATAAAAAATTAACAACTAAAAAAAAATACATTAGAAAATAATAATCTAACTTTAATCTAAACCCCAAGGCTTAACTCAATCACTTACCCATCTTGCATGGCCTCAACTATAATCAAATTTCAACTTTAATTTCCCAAATCAACTTTTTTCTCTTCTAATTGTGTAATCAACACCATAACAAGAACTATTAACTCTAAATAATACAAAGAAATCATTTTTCCCCAATTTCCTAAAATTACATAAACACTAAAATTCATCAACTCCAATTCTACCATGCATGTTAAAATTTCTTACTAGAATACCAAGTATTCTACTCTATCTATCATAATAAAACAAAAATCCAACATAAAGTTACCTTATTGAGCTTAATCAAAATTTTCCCTTTTTTCTTTCTTCCCTATTTCTCTTCTCTCTCTCTCTCTCTCTCTCTCTCTCTCTCTCTCTCTCTCTCTCTCTTCTTTCTTTCTCCTCTTGCTGGCCAGACCCTTTTCCGGCGTCTTGGCTGGCCGGAGTCGACTGCCGGCAGCTTCTTTTTCTTTCTTTTCTTCCTTCTTCTCCCCTTGCTTCTCCTTCTTTTTTTTTCTTTCTTTCTTCACTGTTTCTCTTCTATTTTCGCAGAACTTTCTGCTTGTTTCTTTTGGAAAAAAACCCACCGATAGTTGGTTTTTTCTTTTCCTTTGTTTTCTGTTTTTTTTTTCAGTTATGGTCAAATGATCTTTTTACCCCTCATTTATGAAATTTGTCTCCAAAATGCCCACAGTTATGTTGGGTATTACAGTTAATGTGAGGGATCAATTTAGCAAATTTTCCTTATGAATTTACATATTACATCCATACACAAAAGAAAAGCCGAGTTAATATGATTATGGAGTAAAAGGAATAATTAATCAGATTTCCAAAAGAAAATTAAAATGTTAAAATTTTTCAAAGTCGAAGTTTAAATAAAAGAAACAAACTTGAAAATACTAGTTAAAGGAAGCATTTTATAGTTATATATTAGTTTAACAGTGAAGGTTAAGTGAAATGTGCTAGAAATTTGACTTTATAGGCTAAATAAATATTTTGAAAAGTTTAAGAATTTCTAGAATAAATAGTACTAAATTTTCATAATAAACTATAAAATTGTTGCATAATTTAAAATTTTATAAGAGAAAAATTCTATTTTCCTTGTTAGTGCTAGAACACGTCTTTGATGAATTAACAAGTTGGAATGTTTGTTCTTCTGTCATCTTTATCGTGGTGGTGGTGGTGAATCTACTATATATTTAGGTTTATATCCATATGTTTAAGTTTTTCAAAAAAAAAAAATTTCAAAAAACATATTTGGATACAGTGCATGTTTGAGTTTTTCAAAGTAATTTTTCAAACAATATAGAAATGGATGCATATAATATAAGTTCCAAAATCGAAAAATTCTTTTAAAATATTTTTGTCTATTTGACATGTATCCTAAAGTAAGAAACTCAACTTGCCTGCCAACATTTTTCTATTGCTTTTTATACGCTCATTCTCCCAATATTTCTTGCTATAATGAATTGTTTATTTCCTTTTTCAAGTCAACTTCAATTGTTCTTCAATCTAGTAGACATAAAAAATCTTTTTCTTTTTTTTTTCCCCTTTAACTTAAAGATTCAATAGCTGCAAGTCAAAAGCACTGAATGTAGTAGTATCAAAATTTGTAATTCTCATTATATTTTAAAATTGCTCTTATTGTTGGAAACACGGGTATTATAAATGGAATTAAGCCTTAATAAAATACGATTGCGTTTGTTTCAAAATTTCTACGTAGTACTTCCGATTACTTCTTTTAAGTTGCACTTTTTGCTAATTTAACCGATAAATTGTGGATGAGATAATCACATTTAATCTAACTTATTCGTGGTTGAACTGTGCTAACATGAAATACGAAAGAAATCAAGGTTGTTAGGCTTTAAATTTTGCCTAATCCATTTAAAATGTTGTTAAGGAAATGGATTCAAAATTTCTCAAAAGACTTGAATGCATGGCAATAGCCAATAACATGACTTGAATTCCTCCTCTTCAGTCTAAAATAGTAGTCAAGATGGTAAGGACTAGTTTGTTGACTATTTGCCTCAGTACAGCTTCCAAGTGCAAAGGATGTTTGTAATAGGTTAGCTGCAACTTCACCGTTATTTACAGCCTAATAAAGAAGCATGCTACAAATAATAAAAAATAAGAACTACATGATGCATGAATTAGTTAACCAAAAGTTGAAAAAGCACGCAAAAAAGAGTAGAATCACTTATCTAATTTATGATACCTAGGAAATGCAATCAACAAGTAAAATATTTTATTGGAATTTTCTTTCCCGGTTAACGAAGTTTTTCATTTTACATACATTATACACTAGCCAACATGCAACTACTGGAATTATTGCAGGTTTACCTTCAAAACGTGCCATTTCCATTTCCAACTTTCGCAAGCCTGCAAAGGTTAAGATTTGAACGAAAGTTTATTAAAGAAATTGAAATATATATAAGTGTGTGTGTGTGTGTATTATTTTTGGCTTAAGAAGAAGATGTCAGAGGAGAAGTGATATAAAATGGATTTATGAAACTAGTTTACATGCAATTCTAATAGGTCATTAAATTGAGTGAAGAGAAATGAAAAGTGGATTCATAGTTGCATGTGGGGCTTATTACAATTATGTTCAGCATTTTCTTCTTTTTTTATTGCCGTTGAAGTAAATAAAAAACATTTTTTTTCATCTTAGTCTATGTAGTGTGACTATTTGAAACTTGTTATATTATAGTCATTAAAGATATAATGCTTGTATAGCTGTCGTCATTAGTTATATTTTAAACAAAAATCAATATATGTTAGGTTACACTAAGATATATATATGTCTTGCGTAGGTTTTGTGAAAGATTTAGGCAACATGAATTTATTATTTAAATCTATCTACTGGACATAGATAGTCATATAATATTAAATTAGTAATTATACAAAGCTATGTCTAACATTTATAACATAACTTTTGCATTATCAGTAGGAACTATCAATTGGGTTAAACTTTACACACCCTGATATTTTCTCATTTAATGTTTTATGTCTATTAATATATTGTCTTTCTATCATTCTCCTAATTTATCTTTTATTGTAAGAAAGAATTGCGAAAGAAGTTATTATATATAAGGAAATGGCTGCTAATACCCCGCAGCCTGAGGAGCAAAAGGAGGAATACGCCCGAGGAGGGGCTCGTAATTAGCGAAATTGTGTGTACAGCAAAAAATAGGCCACACCTAAAATCCCGTTAAGGTACATTTGTTCAAGTCGACTCTGTTGTAATATGATTATCTATGTCTTATTCGGCTACCCACAATTTGTCTTAAAGAAAAATTACATATGCAGTTGTTTCCTTAATTTGAAAGCTATGTTTTTGCTATTGCCAACTTTTTTTGAGCCATCCTATAACATCTCCAAATAAAAAAATAGTTAATAGATTTACCAATGAAACTTATATGGCATATGATGTGGTTCAACACAAAATTTAATAGATTCTGTTGTGGTAAAATCTAGAAATAAACGTCAACGATGTCATTGTTAATGGGTTAAAATGTATTTAAATAATTTTCAAAAATAAACAAGACATATTTGAAGTATTTACGTATTTTTACGTACAATCAATCTAAGTAATGATATAATGGCAAACATGGAAGCTTTGTGATGAGCTGTAAAAAAGAGCCTATAGTATAATTTGCAATGCAATTCTATTCATGCTATTTACTTCAATTTTGTATATTAACGGTTTACCCTTACTTTAAATTTCAAGTGTTTTTTACACTTACTGACTTTTTCATATTTTCCCTTCCTCCTTATGCTTTGTTTTTTATACTTTTTTTTTTTGTGTATTCTTTCATGCCACAAATGTGTCTCGTGTTTCTTCATTTCTTATGCATAAAATGGAGTTCTATATTTGCTTAATCTCAATATCCCAATTTTAGAAAAATAATTTACATGTTATTGTTCAGTATAAATATTGATTGATAAGGCAATAAATTTTACGAGAATATATTGATTTTAGGTTTTGTATTGCAAACCTACAAGCTAAATTTGATGTATGAAGGAGGGGGAAATGGATATATATATATATATATATATATATATATATATTAGCAATTTCATAATTTAGTTAATCCAATATATATAATAACTTTTCTTACAGTAAACTAAAATATATTAATAATTTCTTTTGTTTACATTGTGTAATGTAGTGAATACCATATGTCTATACATAAATCAATATCTATGATTCTACAAAATAAATAAAGCTTAATATCAAAGCCTAATACATTGTGTAAGAAAATATTTTCCTGTGTAAAATGTTTTCCAAAATTTTCCTTCCTTTGGCTGAAAATAACTTACATACTTAATGAATGTAAGTTGCTTTTTTTCAGAGATGTAAGTTATTTTTCTCAGAGTTAAAGAGTGACATTAAACCTTTAGTGTCTACTTTTATAAATATTTTCAAAATTTTCCTTGATTCCAAACACTAGAATATATTTTCCTGTGTAAAATGTTTTCCAATTTTCCTTTGGTTGAACATAACTTTCATACTTGGCGAATGTAAATTATTTTCCTTAGAATTCAAGAGTGACATTAAACCTTAAGTGTCTACTTTTATAACTTCAATTATTAAACTAATTTTTGTTTTTAATTCTTATCAACTAATTTTTTCATAATCTTAGGCTCCACAATAATATGAATATAATTATGTATATTTTACTATTATATTATTTTGAATATTAATTATAAATAGAAATTCTCCAATTAACTCTGATTACTTGTCAAACATTTGTTACAATTGTTATTAGTCTATTTAACTCATATTAACTATAAAAAAAATTAAAGACATAAAAAAAATTAATTTTTAAAAGATTTTCACATTATCATCCAAACACTAGAAAATTACAAGGAAAATGGCATTTTCCATGTAAAATTTTTTCTTAAGAAAATAATTTCCTTAGGAAAATATTTTATGTCCAACCAAAATGGATGAAATATTTCTTGTCTTTCAAAAGAATACTTTATTTCGGTTTTAAGAAAAAAAGATGTTCTGGATAGTGAAAATTCGATCTTAATTTATAAAAATTAATAACTTGAGTTTGTGATAATTTGTAAAGAAACTGCTGCAAACTTTTGCTTCCCCATAGATGATAAACAGAGGATGCAAATTCCACTTTCCAAACAATATCAGAGAATGAAGACTCTTGCAATGTGTAAATCATTTGATCATGATGTACAAAATTTCACAAAAATCTAAAACTTGGTTCAAAATGTATAAATTCAAGTTATTGGAATTTCAAGATCTCGTTTCTTATAATTCATTACAAATCCATCAGTCTCAACACATTAGCATGCATTTCGAAATCCATTCCCAACTAATTATACACTTTTAACCATACTTTTGTAGTTGGAAAAATCTAGTTGTAATTCAAAAAATTCTTTTTATATTCTCCAAATTTGTTTAACAAGAACGGCCTCAAATTCAAGAGATGCTATTAAATTGAACTCTTTGTGAGGTCAGTAGAAGAATTATTAAACTTCATTTTGCTTTTTCGTTTTTCTTTTAATCTGAATAGGTAAAAATGAAAAAAAGGTTCACCGATAGTTTCATCATGTAAATAGGCGTATTTGTACTTACTTGGAACACCTATTTTTGTTATTGATACTTGATACACAAACTAATTTTTTCAATATATAAACAGAAATTCTTGAATAATTAAGTATTTCTTTAGAAAAAAAAGTAAAAACAAACTGGAAAATTGATTTGTAAGTATTCCAATAATTAAATAGAACTATGCATGAAAATAATGCACCTTTTTTTAAATAATCTTTTTCTTGAAAAAACGAAGAAAAGATCAAGTATGGGCTTTAGGATGGTATTTTGATATTTGACTTAAAAAACCTTAAAATTTAAAATTCTTGGTTCTTTTTCCTACTGACAAAATAGAGAATTATTTATTAGATTTGCCGAATGAATTAGACTGAGAGGATGGAGGAGAGGTTTGACAAGGTCCAACAAAACACAGTCCATTGTTGGGCCAAAAAATGAGAATAGGCGTTTCAGCTGTAAACTACGTCCGCCTTCAGACCGTCTAATGATTATGGCCCAGGATGAAGAAGCAAAGCAATGAACATAAAAAATTCATAGGCCAACACGAGAAGCGAAAATTTTAGAATAAAAATATAAAATAAAGGCTGGAAGATTATTTTTTCATCCTTACTTTTTTTTTTAATGTTTTAAAGTTAATCTGCCATGACTTTTTAACTTTTCTCCACTCTATTTTCGTAGTTGAAGTTCGGTTTTCTCTATCAAGTCGATTCATCCCTTCATGTCTTTTGATCAGATCAAGAGTTGTATCAACTTTGTCATACGAGTGGTAACCCGATATTTAGGCATATTTGCACAAGATTTGAAGTCAAAAAGACAAAAATAATTAACAAAAAATTTTCATTAGCAAAGGATGTGGTACCATATAGTGAATTTTGAATTCAAATAAATTAAGGCCTTTAAAATACAAAGAGGAGAAGAAGGAGGGGGGGGAGGGGATGAGTGAGTATTGCGTGCACTACGCGCGCCACGTGGCGTGCCACGTGGTGCACTAGAACCAATCACACATCGCCAAATAATACAAGGTATGGCCCACCATTGCCACATGGCGATAAATTATTGGTTCTAGTACACCACGTGGCAATGCACGTGGTGTATTGTATACTTTTCCGGGGGGGATTTGTGACAAGTGTAGGGCAAAATTTCTCTTTGATTTTTTTAATCTTTTATCGTGCCCCTCAATTTCTTTTACATTGTGAATTTCAACTGCTAAGTTTTTGTGTGTTGCGAGAGAGAGAGAGAGAGAGAGAGAGAGAGAGAGAGAGAGAGAGAGAGAGAGAGAGAGAGAGAGAGAGAGAGAGAGAGAGAGAGAGAGAGAGAGAGAGAGAGAGAGAGAGAGAGAGAGAGAGAGTACATGTTTAAAGATTAAGAAATATATTAGTAGTGTTACAACTAGTTAGGGCTGTCAACGGTCCGGGTCTAGACCCGGACCCGACCAGGACCCGTAGATTTTTTCCGGGTCCGGGTACGAATAAAATTCGGTTTACCCGGATCCTGACCCGGACCCGTTTTTTCCTAATAAAAAACGGGTTGAATTCGAAATGTTATGTTCCGACCTGGACTCGACCCGGACCCATTTATATATATAATAATTATAAATTATATATACGTATTTTAAATTTTTAATACATAATACTTAATAAATAACAATTATAATATATATACATACATATTTTACACTTCTAATACTCAATACTTAATAAATAATAATTGTAAAATATATAAAAATATTTTATATTTTCAAGACCCGGACTTGACCCGAATGGACCTGGACCCGAACGAACCCGGATCCGAGAAACTAAATGCAAGACCCGTCGGGTCTCGAGTCCGAGTCCGGAACCATAACACAAAAACGGGTCCTGGTCCGGAACATTCGATTCCGGCCCGGACCAGACCCGTTGACACCCCTACAACTAGTGTACATGAAAATTATTTTACAATAAAGTTGAAAATTAATATAATCAATCAGTTCCTTTTTCTTAAATAGTACATCAAATACTGTGGCTGCATCTTTAAGCACTTGAGCCTATATATATACTATTTTTCAAACATTATACAGCATTCCTTTCCACGATATAATAGATAATTTATTTCTTTGGAGTACTACGGGGTATACAAAGACGAGATTAGGCCTTGTTGAAATCGAGTGTCTTTGCACACTTCGCTGATAAATTACGAATAAACCTGCTTGTTCCCTTTGCATGCTATACGCAGCCCTATCGTTAAGTTTCAACTTCAAAGTAAAACTTGGCAAATGGAATAACTTAGAAAACTTGAACACATTTTTTAGCAAATGACCATTGCCATGAAGGTAACAAAGAAGAGCTCGTTAGTTTAGCATCCAGTTCTCTCGTTATAACAAAATATGTGCTCAACAATAGTAGCTCTTGGCCTAGGACAACTCAAGCCACTCCACGTATCCCCTTGATCTTAAAGTAATTATTCAAATTTTTAAGAGATTAAGAAATATGTGTGTGTACATATACATGGGTGTATACACACACATGTATGACACATGTATGTATGTGATTCACAATATGGAGTACATGCAACAACATTTGCTGAGAAGTGCGGACTTAACATATGTGAGGCTTGAATGGAAGGCCAACTTGCTTCCAGCACAAGATAATTTGCAAATAAATTAGCTTGAAACTTAATGATCATAAGAGTAATAATAATAATTTTCTACAACAGATTAAATATGCTCCATACAAAAGATAAGAGGAAAAGAAAAAGTTAGTTAACATTAATTGAGAAAGAGTTATAAGGGAACATACAGAATGCAATATTGGACTTGATGTCAGAAATGAATGCAATAAGGAATTTCTTATCACAATTAGGTTTATCGGAATGATCTTCTTCGTCATCTTCTTTATTGGACTTGAGGTCAGAACACTTCTTCATCTTGCTTGTGATATATGTGAGAATTCCAGTGCCACATTTGTAGTGATTATATAGCATTTATTTGTAAATGTTTCATTTTTTATGGTAATTGGACGGGAGTTAGTAGAATTTATTACGTTTAATTGATTTCCCATCAAGTTATATATGTATGATGTGAATTAATTGTATCCGTTGTGCTATGTTTTATTTGATGTAAAGCAATTGCTCATCCAAACGCCCCCCCTCCCCCCCAAAAAAAAAGGACATTATTATTTTACTTTGAGAATGACTTTAAATTTTTATACTATATTAATTAGAAGATCTATTCATTTTAGAAGGGTTTAAATTTCAATTACTTTTTATGAGTATTTAAAGTCACAATTTGTCGCAAACCAATTTCTGTAACAAAAAAGATGGTCAAAAATTTCGGATTCATTAGTTTGCTTTGATTTAAAAACGTATAGTTTCATGTAATAATTTACTTACCAACATCATTTATTAAATATGAGGTTTAAATTGATAGAATGATTAAATTTTGATGGTATGGATATGATTTTTGCCCATCCTCCATTGATATTTTTCTTCCCTTTCAAAGAAAAAACACAAGGGCAATATAGGATTTTTATTGGTTGTTTTTGCTGATGTCATCATTTTGTTACTTGAATAGTAAAAGTAGGGAGGTAGTGTAATTTTCAAACATGGGGTGAATTATCCGTAAATTGTCATAAACTTCAAGGAAGGTTTATGAAATTATATCCCTATCCAAAAGCAAGAAACTCAACTTGCACTAACAATTTTCTATTGCTTTGCATATGTTTATCCTCCTAATAATTCTTGCTATAATAAATTTTTTATTTCCTTTTCAAGTTTACTTCAATTGTTCTTCAATCTAGCAGACAAAAAAAAAGGTCTTGCTTTCTTTTTTTTTTTTCCCCTTGACACAAAGATTCAATAGCTATAAGTCATGTTTACTATATTAATCCAATCATCTGTAGTGGTAATTAAGGGTTGATAATTTCAAAATTCGATTATCTCATAGTGTTGATAATACCAAGATACAATGCATCGCACGTATTATGGGCTTAATGATCTTGATATATCTTCAGACATTTATGTCTATTTTTACGGTTTATGGGTTTATACAAGTACTACAGGCCTAATTTTTTTTTTTTTTAGTCATGAACCCCTTACTTAAATTTAACTTTCTACTGATTACTTTTTGTAATTAGGGATATTGCTGTGCTATAAAAGGTCAAATCGACCTAAATAAAAAGGAAAGTTAGTATGTGCAGTGAGAAGGAAGATGGCTTCTTAGGTCCAGTTGGAATATCTCCTAGAATAAGTTAGGAGTAAGATAGAATATTGAATACTTAACAAAAGAAAAGAAAAGAAAAGAACAGGAAGATGGCAAGAAAACAACAAAATAAACAAGATAAGTTGCTTTAAACAAGAACTTGAGAAAGATTATTTAATATTCCCTTGATTAACTAATCTTTCTCAAACCTTGTTTAAAAATTCCCTCCGTCCCACTTTGATATATTTACGGTTTTTTTTGGATATAGTTTAAGAAAGATTAGTTAATTTTATTGAAAGAATAAATTGAATCTATGATTTTTCTAAAATACCTTTATATTCATCATTAAATATTTATATTAAATACAAAATTAAAAAATTACACCATAAGTCAAATTAATTCCATTTGATATGTGAATGCACGGTTGATATACACCTATATTAATATAGTAGTTATTTCATTTATAACAAAGTAATTAAATAGGAATATATTAGAGAATTAAAAGTTAATTACATTCTTCAATTAGAAAATATACTATGATTTGGGATAGATGAAAAAAGAAAATAAGCTTATGAAAGTGGGACACATGAAGTATCATTTTTCGCCATTATTTGCAAAAAAAAAAAAAAATGGACTTGTTTTTTTTTTGGCCAAAAGTCAAAAGATGTATATTGATATAATGACTGTACAAAAGATACAAATGGTACACTACCCCTTAGAGATTCTGTGAGATTTCCATAATCCACAAGAAGAAACTGTGTTCCCACAAAATTACATTCTGCAATTCTAACGCAAACTTTGCCATTTTCCTAGCTACTTTGTTATCTATTCCTTGAACAGTTTTGAATGAGCGAAAGGGAACAATGAACTAAGGTGGAAGACATTTTCCATTGCATTTGCACTTCTCCAATCTTTGTTTTCTTTCTTGCTCAGTTGCTGCATTAGATTGTGGTTGGTTTCCTTGTACTGTTACCTCAGACCAGCTTCTTTCTTTAGCTAACATTAATGCCAGCTCTATAGCATTCACCTGCTTGAATAGCTGATCAACCTTCCTTCTTTCGGTAGCCACCCAAACCATTATCAACTTGTCACTAGGATCCTTTGCAACTGTATTGTACCCTATCTTGTTGGATGTCCTTTCAATTTTGACCCCAACCGAAATCGTAATCCCTCTTTTCACAAGACTTTCTTTTTCTGGAGATACAACCTTAATCTTTGTTTCTCTATTGCTCATCTCTGTTCTGTTTTTAGTGGCCATATCAAATTCAACCCACTCACTGGTAGCAGCTCTAATCACCTCCATTCGATGCCTGCTCTTCTCCTCAAATATTCTTCTGTTTCTCTCTTTCCAAACTTGCTACAAAATATTCGCCGTTAGCTCTATATGTTAGCTCCCTGCAACTCTTCCCACTACTTCCAAAAACTATTTCTTGAAGCCTCTAACCCATCCCACCTCACCAGAGCTAGTCTCCAGGTCTCCTGGGCTTGGCTACACAATAAGAGCACATGTTCAACAGTTTCTTCTGCTTCTCCACACAGGTTACAGTAAGCACTCCCTCTACCTGTTCTATGTGCCACTTGACTGTTTACTGGCAAAATCTGATTCAAGCACTTCCATGAGAAGTGCTTAATCTTAAGTTTTATTTTTAGGTTCCAGACACTCTCGAAAACCTCTTTCTTTTGGTTATTTGTACTGGTTTCTCCTCCTCGCTAGTTTCCTGCAGTCCTTGGACTTCATCTTTTTGACAAGCTTATATCCTGTTTTAACAGAATATATGCCATCCTTTGTGTGAGTCCATACCAGCGTATCCTTTCTCCTATTTAAACTGATGGGAATTCTCATGATTTCTTCGGCTTCTTCTCTGGTAAAGTTTTCCTCTATTAATTCTTAGTCCCAACTTTTGTCCTTCATCAATTGGCTCACTGTGTGCAGATCACTTTCTTCTGGTTTTAATGATTTGATCTTTCCATCCTTACTAAAAGGATTCCATTTATCTGTAATACCCAACATTAGTTAGGGGTAGAAAGGTCATTTGGCCTAAAAAAAAAAAAGGAGAAAAGGGAGTCGGTGAGATTTTTCCCTACAAGAAGCCAGCAGAACTTTCTGCAAGGCAAAAGAGAAAAAAACAACGAGAAGAAGAAAGAAAAGAAAAGAGAGAAGAAAGAAAGAAAAGAAAAGAGAAGAAAGAAAAGAAAAGAGAGAAGAAGAAGAAGGAAGGGGAAGAAGAAAGAAGAGGAAGTCCAGCCAGAGAGAGAGAGAGAGAGAGAGAGAGAGAGAGAGAGAGAGAGAGAGAGAGAGAGAGAGAGAGAGAGAGAGAGAGAGAGAAGAAAAGAAAAGGAAGAAAAAGGAAAATTTGGATTTAGCTAAATAAGGTAAATTTTTATGCTTAAATTTTGTTTATTAAGTAAGTTATGATATAGTATATGATATTTTTGGTGGAAATGATAGCATGCATGGAGTAGAAATTAAGTAGATGGAATTTTAGAGTTTAGGAAATTTTAGGAAATTTGGAGAAAAATGATTTCTTGGTATTATTTAGAGTTAATAGTTTTGTTAGGGTGTTAATTACCAATTAGAAGAGGAAAGAGTTGGTTTGGGAAATTAAAGTTGAGATTTGATTATAGTTAGGCCATGTAAGATGGGTATGTGATTGAGTTAAGCCTTGGGGTTAGATTAAAGTTAGATTATTATTTTTCTAATGTACTTTTTAGTTGTTAATTTTTGATCGTTATGTTATATAATAGATTCAAGAGAGCATTTGGCGGAGGAAGCCGTCCTAAGGGGGTGATCGAGTTGAGATTTTTGTCCATAGCCTAATTTGAGGTAAGTGTAATACATATTATGAATCACTAGTACTATATATTGCTTGCAAAGCATTTTGTGAGTAATTTAAAGTATGCAATATGTATAAATTGAAATTGACATACATATATATTGTTAAATGGACGTACGTTGAGAAAATGCATACAAAGTAATTTATTTTGTACATGAAAGTTTAAATGAGCTTGCAAAGTATTTAAAGGTGAATGATTTACGTTGAATGTATAAGATAATACATTTGACTGTTTTTTTTGTCAAAGTATGTTTTATATATTGTTAAAGTTTTAACATTAAAGAATGAGAAAGTGAATGGTTGTTTGTGACAATGATTTTTGTCAAATAAAGTTGAAAGAATTTAGTTGTGAAAATGATTTGAAGGTAATTCTATGCAGAGCTAACTAAAACTAATAGGGTTATTGTTAGTCTGGGTGCACCTAGTATATGCCGGCTAGGGAATGTCCGCAGTGATTCCCTCCCTTCGCGGGATAGTATACCCTTCGGGGGATAGCCCTTCGGGAACAGAGACAGATACCCTTCGGGGGATAGCCCTTCAGGGACAGAGTACCCTTCGTGGGACAAGTTACCCTTCGGGGGATAGTAGGTTCTGCATAGTTGTGACTTCGAGAAATAATCAAAGTTGTTTATGAAACTAAAAATGTGATTTTATTGAATGTTTTATGTCATATGTGATGACTACATAGATTTTATACCAAAAGTGGTGATTTAAGTAAATTGTTTAAAATAGTATTATTGTATCATTTATAATTGTTAATGATGATTGTTTATTACCTGTATGACGGCATGTATTATGGTTTATAATACGTATTATGCTTACTGAGTGTGGAAAACTCACCCCTCAATATTTTTCAGTATTTTGTAGAAAGTGCAGGAGTAGGATCAGAGCAGAGAATTGCATAGCCACAAAATTGGAAGGTACCACCCGGTTATTTTTGTTTATCCGGGTATAGGACAAGGTTATTACTTTGAAATTGTGGCAATATGGTATATGACTAGTTTGGTATTGTAAATGTTATTTTTGGAATAGATGCTCCGTTGGTTGTAAGTTATGAATCTTGGGATATTTATATAAAATATATGAAGTTCTTATGAGCATTTATTTTATGGTTGAATGGATGATTGATTACTTGTGTTAGTAGGTTGTAAACCTATGAAAATATGGTGTAAAGTTGTGAATGAGATGATATGATATATTGTGAATGTGTTGGAAATGCTTGGGTTGGCTGAAATTTTGTGCAGGTATTTTTTTTAAATTTTTGGGAAAGGTCCAAATACAGAGGAGATGCTGCCGAAATTTCGGTAGAATTTAGAGGAAAGTTAGGCTTACGTGGGTTGGGGCGGTTTATTCCACCTCGAGCTACGTGCCGGTCATGGCCTTTAGGTTCGGGTCGTGACATTATCTGACCAAATGTCAACTGTTGTGCCATCTCCTATTCTCTTCAAAATTCCCTCTTTTACCATCTCTCTCGCTGCCATTATACTCCTCCAGAACCCAGAGGAGCTTTTTGGCACTGGAGCTTCCAACACAGGCATCTTTTCAACATATTTAGCCTCCAAAATTCTGAAAACTAACAAATTTTGTTGTGTGATTAGTCTCCAAACTCGTTTCGCAAGCAAGGCTAAATTGAAATATTGAATGTCCCTTGTTCCTAATCCTCCTCGATCTCTTGATTCTAGTGTTTTGACAAAACCAAAAATTATCCCCAAAAATGAGAATAATGCCTATAGCTTTGACCAAAGAATGGGCCTACAATTTTTTGCCCAATCTACAGGCAGAAAGTCAAAAATTGCTACAAGAAAGAAAGAAAGAAGATGAAACCTTTTTCACTTTGCATTCCTCTTCCTCTTAGCCAAGCTTCCGTTTAAGCTTACTATTTGTGTTGAGTAATGTGCTTTGACTAATGTGTTAATGAGTTAGTTGGCAAGTTGTGTTAATGTGTTAGTTGGCAAGTGATTAGTGTAGAATTTTCTCTAAGCATACTGATGTATTCACCTATAAATGAGTCTTGTAAACATCAAGATGTTAAGAGTGAAAAGAATGAATCAATGAATTAATCTTGGCTCCAAACAAAAACTTCTTATCTTCTTTATCCTACCACCCAGCAGATTTGGTATCAGAGCTAAGGTTCCACAGCCTTGCTCATCTTCTAAATCCAGTAAAATTTGAGTGATTTTCAACTACACAAGATGGCCAACCATACTAGTGATGGTCCTCCAATTCCCATATTCTCCGGTAAGCATTATGACCATTGGTTTGTAAAAATGAGAACAATTTTCATATCACAAGAGTTGTGGGAATATGAAGAGAATGGCTACAAAGAACCAGAAAGTGAAGATGGCCTCACTAATAAAAAACTAAAGGCACTCAAGGAGCATAGAAAGAAGGATGCAAAGGCTCTTTCATACATCCAACAAGGTGTGAGTCTGGATATCTTCTCAAGAATCATGAGAGTTGAACAAGCCAAGGTAGCATGGGAGACTCTACAAAAGGAGTTCCAAGGGAATCTCAAGGTAAAGAATGTTACTCTTCAAACTCTAAGAAGAGATCTTGAAAATTTAAAGATGAGTGATGCTAAAAATATTCAAGATTACTGCACAAAGATCATTAAAATTGTTAATGAAATGAAGACTTTTGGTGAAGAAATTAGTGACAACAGAATTGTTAAGAAGATTCTTGTTAGTTTACCCCCAAAATTTGATCCCACGGTGTCTATAATTGAAGAGACAAAAGACATCTCATCATTGAGTGTTCAAGAGTTGATGGGATCCTTAAAAGCTCATGAGAGAAGAATGGTTAGACATGCTGAAAAATCTATTGAGAGTGCCTTTCAATCAAAGCTGAATTTCAGCCCAAAAACTAATGAAAGAGATTCCTCTAGCTACTACCAAAGAGAGGAGACTCACAAAGAGGTGGTAGATATGGCCGTGAAGAGGTAGAGGCATAATTCAAGAGGAAGAGGAAGAAACAACCCTCAAAGAGCTTCTAATGCTGAAAATTCACAGCATTGCAACCATTGTGGCAAGAACAACCATCTTAAGAAAGATTGTTGGCACAAAGACAAACAAAGTGCTACTATTGCAAAAGATTTGGCCACCTTCAAAAAGATTGCAGATTCAAGACCAATCAACAAGCACAATTTTCGGAAGAAAGAATAAGGTGAAGGAAGTTTATTCTATGCTGTCACATGGCCACCGAGATCAAGCATGATGTGTGGTACCTTGATATTGGTTATAGCAATCACATGACAAGAGATAAAACCATTTTTGTGGACTTGGATGAATCTGTAAAAACTGAAAGTGAAGATGGAAATAGGAGTCATAGCTCAAGCACAAGGATTGGGAACCATTGGAGTCCAAACCAAGCAAGGTACGAAGTTCATTCGTGATATTTTTACTTGTACCTGATTTGGATCAAAATTTATTGAGTCTTGGATAGCTTCTTGAGTATAAATATACACTTAATTTTGATGATTATGAGTGCTGTATATATGACAAAAGGATGGTAGACAGCTTGTAATGAAAATCAAAATGCAAACCAATCGAAGTTTTCCAATCAACTTCAAATATATTGAAAATCAAGCATTGAAAGCACATGTCAATGGAGATTCATGGTTGTGGCACAAGAGGTATGGCCATTTGAATTTTCACAGCCTCAAAGTACTTCAACAAATGGGGATGGCACATGACTTACCAAGGATTGAGGAGAAACATGAAGTTTGTGAAGGTTGTGCACTTGGAAAACAACACCAGTAACCATTTCCTAAAGGAGTTGCATGGAGAGCCAAAAAAATATTGGAGCTAATTCATACAGATGTTTGTGGACCTATGAGAAAAACTTCTCATGGAGGTAACAAGTATTTCATTCTTTTCATTGATGATTTTTCAAGAGTGACTTCGGTTTATTTCATGAAAGAAAAATCTGAAGTGTTTTCAATTTTCAAGAAGTTCAAAAGTCTAGTTGAAAAGCAAAGTGGCCACTATCTCAAGATGTTAAGGAGTGATCTTGGCAAGGAGTACACTTCAAATAAAATTCAAGAATTTTGTGAAGATGAAGGTGTGGAAAGGCAGCTGATTGTTGGCTACACACCACAATAAAACGGAGTTTCTAAAAGAAAGAACCAAACCGTGATGGAGATGGAAAAATTTATGCTACATGACAAAGGTTTGCCTAAGAAATTTTGGACTGAAGCTGTTTATACAGCTGTATATTTACTCAATCGAAGTCCCACGAAAGCCTTGTTAAATCAAACTCCAATTGAAGCATGGAGTGGAAGGAAGCCATCAGAGAAACACTTGAAAGTCTTTGGAAGCATTTGCTATGCTCAAATTCCAAAAAAAAAGAGGTACACGCTTGATGAAGTAAGTGAAAAATGTATTTCTCTTAGTTATAGTTCCAAGTCTAGAGGTTATAGATTGTTTAATTTAAAGACTAAAAAAATTATCATTGGTCGAGATGTTTTGTTCGATGAAAATGCTGCTTGGAATTGGGAGGAGAACAAGATCTTTGAGCAGGTTATTTGGCAGCATGAAGAAGAAGAAAATTCAGCAAACGAGGAAGCAAGTGATGACCATTCAACCCCAACAAGCATCCCATGTTCTTCTCCAAGTTCAAGCTCTAGTTCTCCAAGCTCAACTCCAAACAAAATGAGAAGTTTCAGTGATGTTTATGCAAGATGTAACTTTTGTATTCTTGAACCAGAAAATTTTGAAGAAGCATATGAAGAAAAAGATTGGAGAAAGGCAATGGAAGAAGAGATTACTGCAATTGAAAAGAACAAGACTTGGAAGCTAGTTGAGAAGCCTCAAGACAAGGAGATCATTGGAGTCAAGTAGATTTACAAAGTCAAGCTGAAACCAGATGGTTCAATTCAAAAGAAGAAGGCAAGACTTGTTGCTAAAGGGTATTCACAACAATTCGGAATTGACTACAATGAAACTTTTGCACCGATTGCAAGATTTGATACAATTAGAGCTCTCATTGCCATGGCAGCCCAAAAAGGTTAGAATCTCTACCAACTTGATGTTAAATCTGCATTTTTTAATGGAGAATTGAAGGAAGAGGTGTATGTTCAACAACCTCAAGGCTTTGTCAAAGAAAGAGAAGAAGACAAAGTATACAAGTTGAGAAATGCATTGTACGGGTTGAAACAAGCTCCAAGGGCTTGGTACAACCAAATTGATTCTTACTTCATGGAACAAGGATTCAAGAAAAGCAAGAGTGAGCCAACTTTTTATGTGAAGATTCAAGGTAACTCAAACATTCTCATTGTTCCTTTGTTTGTTGATAATTTACTTTACACTGGTAACAATGAGAAGATGATTGTTGATTGTAAGAGAGACATGATGAAAAGATATAAAATGAATGATATGGGGCTGCTACATCATTTTCTTGGCATGGAGATTTATCAATATAACGATGGAGTCTTTATTTGTCAAAAGAAATATGCTGAAAATATCATTGTGAAGTTTGGCATGGCTGATTGCAAACCTATGGCTACACCACCTGTTGTAAGTGAAAAACTTGTTAAAGAAGATGGTGAAAAGAAAGTTGATTTTACTTTATATAGAAGTTTGGCGGGAAATTTGCTTTATCTCACAGCTACAAGGCCGGATATTATGTTTGCTTCAAGTTTGTTGTCAAGGTTCATGCATAATTCCAGCTCATTGCATCTTAGAGCTGCCAAGAGAGTATTAAGATACATCAAGGGAACACTCAACTATGGTATCAAATTTAGCAAAAGAGTTCCTATAAACTTGCATGGTTATTGTGATAGTGATTGGGGTGGATGCCTTGATGATATGAAGAGCACATCGGGCTATTGTTTTTCACCTAGTTTGGGAGCATTTTCTTGGGCATCAAAGAAGCAACAAAGTGTGGCACAATCATCTGTTGAAGCTGAATATATTTCAGCAAGTTTGGTGACTTCATAAGTCATTTGGCTTAGAAGAATTCTTGAAGATATTGACGAAAAGCAACTGGAAGCAACAAAGATGTTATGTGATAACAAATCAGGCATTGACATTGCCAAAAATCCAGTTTATCATAGTAGAACTTGCCACATTGCCATTAAACATCATTTCATTTGAGATGCAATTGAAGATGGTGAAGTTGAGCTGAAATTTTGCAAGAGTGAAGACCAATTTGCAGACATCTTTACTAAGGCTCTTCAAAAAGACAAGTTCAACTATTTTCGGGAGATGCTTCGAGTTCAAGAGCAGCACATTAAGGGGGGGATATGTTGAGTAATATGCTTTGACTAATGTGTTAATGAGTTAGTTGGCAAGTTGTGTTAATGTGTTAGTTGGCAAGTGATCAGTGTAGAATTTTCTCTAAGCATTTCTCAAAGCATTCCAAAAAAAAACTTCTTATCTTCTTTATACTACCACCCAACATGAGGGTTCATTTTTCCTGTAGTTCACTGACAAAGAGTTATTATGAGGTATGCAATACAACAACATTTGAAGTGTCCTGTTATTGGGATTCTTTTTGCTAATCTTTTTTATCATGAAAAAGACGTAACTTGGATAAATATATAGTGTCACATCTTGTTAATATTTGCTTGAAAATGTTAAGGATTAAATATTATTAAAAGGATAAAGAAAGCTCTGGCTAGGTTATCCTTTTTTCTGATGTTTTCGTTATTTCGATTTTTAGTTTTCGTCATTCTTTGGGTAAAAATTTTTGGTTCATTTTATTTTATATGGTCTGCTAGATATGGAACTCCTCTAAGGTAGAAGATGTTGTTTTGTTAACTTTGTATGTTCTGTGGGAGCAGGAACATATACATGCAATCTCATATTAAGTAGTGATTATGTGTTCTGTGTATTGTATTTACGTTGAGAATTGGGAGATACCACTTTGCTGTCTATTATGCCAACTTATGTTCTGCCCATTATTTGATTACTCCGTGCCATTTGGATTTTTGAGCTAAACATCTGTTCAATTTGGCACCCCATTGAATGACTATGAAAATGAAGAAAAGATAAGTCCAGCCAGCACACTTGGTTTCAGATGCATTCTTATCAGTCTACATTATATTTTGGTTGGGAAGTATTGACTGATGCTAAATCGAAAGAACTTTCCTACAGGAGAAAAGGGACTTGAAAAGAAAAGGAGGGAGAAAGGAGTTAGTGATAAGTGTTGATGATGATAAATTTTAATGAAAATTAAAGCCCCAAAAGGAATAAAATGTTGTTGCTTAAATTGGCATGGGGTGATATGAAATTTGTTAATGTGACATCACATTTTCATTTTTGAACTTTTCTTGAATGTACCTTGGCAACATGACTCTAAAAAGAGCGCATAGAGCAATAGGCTCGTCCTTTGATAATTATAGTCACCTCCTTCAATTGGATTTGGGGCACCACAAGTTTTATTTGCCACAAGTTGATGGCCATGATTTATTGTGACAAAAAGGATGGTTGAGATGTTGTCATGTGGACAAAATTTAAACTGAAAACATGTCAAAAATGAGATGATTTTGGAGGGAAAATTAGTTACATCAAAATGCCGAAGAATTACATCAGAATGCTAAAGAGTTACGTTAAAATATTAAGGAATTACATGGCCCCCAACTTGTGAGAAATGGCTAAAGGCCAAATTGTGAGCCTCTATACCCCTTTCAATAGGTATAGTGTCATGCCCCGTGGCCCAAAGCGTGGCACCCGCCATACCCTTGGCTATGCTAGAACACAAGGCTAATCGATAACAAACAACCATAGCAAATCATAACCTAAGAAATACACAACATTATCCAAAAAGATAATTCATTCATTCCATTAACAAAATATACACTATCCATTTACATCTTCCTTGTCCCATCACAAAATAATTGGAGACTCATATATAACCTGGCCTATATAAAAAATATGGCTATAAATTCAATATCTCAAAAATGATCTCTTCCTATGTCAAATAACAAGGGTAACTCAAGAGGCCCCGAACAAGTAATCCAATCTTTTTCTACCAAAATCATCACTTGCGTAATCAAACAATGGAATGAGTGACAAATGCCCTGTAAGTAGTAAAAGAGTCTATTGGGGCTTAAGATTGTTACACATAACATATATAATTTTCAATACAAACCCATAGTTTTATCACATGCGTAAAGATATGTGTCAAATCATAAACAAATACAATTCAAAGCATAATCATAAATCACTTTCAAGAAGAGCTCAAGTTAGTTAAATGGACAAATGACCCTAGATATCCAATTGTTAACTACAACTCGGTGTAACACGGGTTCGAAACCAACTACTATCCGGTTGGTCAGGGTTCAAAACTAACTAATCACCCGATTAGTATAGTTCAAAGATTTTACTACAAACACCAAAGTTAAAGAACTAATCCGGTCATAATCCATTTCATATACCATAAGCTCAAATCATAAGTTATTCAAATAACAAATAGACCACATATACTCATTTCATAGTAACACCAAACATAACCAAGCTCAAGCCCAATTTATATAAGAATTAACATTTCAAACATTAGATTTAGCAAGGTACATTTTCAAAATGTAAAGAGATTCAAATAGTACTTATCTCGATCCGAAACTAGTTCAAGTAATCCGAGTAGTGAAAATCACTGTCCTCGCCTATAACATACAAATAAACGCTCAATTATAGACTTACTCTATCAATAAATCTAGCATAAAGCCTAATTCTAGATTTACATACACAAAACAGAACAAAACCACCCAAAGGAGTGTGATCCGCGGGTGGACCAACTGATCCGTGCCCGTGGATCACAAAGAGTACTCGCGGCTCCCAGCAGATGGTTGAGCTGCTGGTGAGTAGGGCACGAGCCGCGGCCGTGGCTCTTCCCACGGCTTACCATCCGCAGACCGATCTGCAGTGTGGAAAATGTGCAGATCAGGTTAGAAACTTCTGCAATTCCTGCTGCGGTTTCATTCGTGGCGCAGATGGGGTTTCGGCTGGCACCAGAAAAAGCCCAAAAATGAGCTGCAACAACGGAAATTCACACCCAACTCCATTCACCTTTACCCAACTCAAAACAAGTACCAAATCAGCTCTAAAATGGCCAGATAAAGCGGTAACAAGGCACATAGACATAGAATACTTCAATAATCATTAATCACCCCCACAAATCACACATCATTTTCAAGGTTCTTCATCCATAATTTATCAATGCCAAGCAACCACACAACTTACATACACCCACCCACTACAACTCTAAGCACCTACTCATCAAAGTATAAAAACCCAAAAAAATTTCCTATTCAACCATCCATACCCATTGTTGACACAACCAAATCAAAGGTAGATAAATTGAGCTCAAGAGAAAATTACCTTGGGTGGAAGATTCAAAACTTCTCCTACTAGTTTCTCCTTGAGGATAATGAGGCTTCTCAATGCCTTTTTCAAAGAAAAGAAAAGAAAAGAGAAACTCAAAGAGAGAAGGAGAGAAATCGGTGGAGGAGGAGAAAAGGAAATAGAAGAGAGAATAAGAAAACAAATACCCCAACTCTGTTTGGAAAAACCAATTTTAGAAATTGTACACAAGCCCCTCATCATCTTACAATTTGAGTTTGCACCCCAAACAATCCAAATTACGAGAACACCCCTCAAGGTCCCTAATGTTACATATAGTCACTGCATGCTACAAGACCTATATGACAAATTTGTTTATGGATCACGCAAGGCAAGGGCATACTTGATGTTTGTGGCATGATATGCTTATAACTTATACAAGGCATATTTTTCCTAATATTTGAGCTGTTTAGCACTCGTATGAGTTAGTTGCAGGGAGCTTTTCAAACAACTTGTGCTTGAAATCTCCATTTTGTTCCAGATCAGATTGGCCTTGTTGGGTTTCATCCTGTGTTTATGTGATCCTTTTATTCTTCATACAAGCTGTAGAGTCTCCAGTTATTTGTCCAGTAAATTTGCCTGTTATCAATGATAATTTTAAAATTTAGGTGAAATAATTATCGAATGCAGTGATAAAACAATTAAAAAAAGGGTACTCCCCTGATGGTAACACATTTATAATACTTAATGAAATAAGTACCATGAAAACTTGGGAGCTAAGACTACTAACTGCTCGCCCCTGCACCCGACGTTCTAGAAAAGATTTGTTGCCGTTTAGTTTTTTGATTGCATTTGAGTTGCATCTATGCATTTAATTGACTTTCTTTCATGTCTTATGCAGATAGCAGTTGATTGGAAGTTGCACTAGGAATGATGAAAAGAAGTAGTTTTTTAACTTTAGACCTTTTCTTTGGCTATCGTTTGGCCTTAACTAAGTTGTAAATGGCTTGGATTATAGTTTTCAGGCTTTTTAAGTGTATAAAGAAGTCCAAAATGTGATTAGTTAACGTGGAAACTCTAATTGTTTCTAGGCTAGTGTTATCTAAAACTTTGCTGGATTTACTTTTCGCAAGCCTAAAATTTTATCATGGCGAATAATTGTGGTTTGTGATTGATGACAAGTTTTCTACTTCCTAATGGCATGTACAATAGTGATATGTTGTCGTGGTCGTAAGCGAAAAATATTTACATGGACCCGGTTTATGGGTGAGACCATAGGTCTTGTGGTACAAAATCAGTCACATCCTGTATGACCCCACATGTGGCCCCTACCATGGCCCATCTAATTGATTAAATGGCTGATTTTAGATCATAGGGTCCATAGTCTCACCCGTAGACCCAGTCCATATAAGTATTTCCTATCGTAAGCGATAGCTGATACATACTACTGTCCCGATGGATGTAGCTATCCACATAACTACTATAGTTTTTAGTTTTTCTTGGCGGGTGTATAGACCTATGTTGCAATCGTCTTGCTCCTTTCTCCACCAAATTATTGGAGAATTCTATCAAAAGCCAAACATACAGATGTATAGGATCAACAATGGAAGCAGCTAGGTCTCATTAACCTAGGCTTTACCATCTTATTAGGAAAATAGTTAATACGAACAACGAAAAGATAGAAAAAGATCTCATGAATGATAACATAACTAATCATCTCACCAGGGTCTTGTCGAAGAAGAAGCATGATGGTTATATAAATTCTCTTAGTTTAAAACAAACGAATAGGAAATACTTAGGTGGACCTAAGGGGTCTGTGGACCCAATGGTAGCGATTGAGCTACCTGGGTTCAGGGGCCTGTGAATTCGATCCACCTAAGTATTTTCCCAAACAAATGATATGTTTGCACTAAATGATATGTTTTACTGTAGATGGGAGTTTGTTATGTATGCCATAAAATTAAGTTGGTTTAGGATTCTTTATATTTACACTTATTTGTTTTGTTTAGGACCTATTCTCAATAGCTTTTTTTACCTTATTTTAGCTTCTGATTTTTGAAAAATCTATTTTGTGATATTCACAACTACTTTTTTTTACTATTTTTTTGAATTTTATAAAATAAAATTAGGAGCAACAGATTTTTAACTTTTCTAAAATCAATTTTTATAAAAATTAGAGGCTATTAAGAACAAGCCATTAATAAATGTGGCATTTTTTATCATAAAACATTTTCCTCGATTGTTTATTTGATAAAGTTCATGCAATGTTAATTGCATATAAGAGATCATAAAAGTTACAATGATGAGACACACGATGTATATATTGGCTTGATAAATTCCCCCCGACAAAGATTTCGAATCACAAGCTACTTGAGCCCATCACTCATAATTATGCATGAATACGTTGCGAAACAACACCATGAACTTGGAGTAATTTCATGGTTATTTTTTCATGTTTGTACTTCTTTGCATACTTCATTTGGGCATTGCATCATACGTTCACAGAAAGATAAAGATAATAACCTTACAGTTGGGAGATATAAGAAAAAGGTGAAACTTCCAGTTTTTTAAGAGTTGAAAGTTTAAAATCGTGACTATCACGCCTTGTGCCCCGAGACGTAGTACTGCCGTGCCTAGACTACGCTAAGGCACAAAGTTCAAATGGTCAAAACATCTAAACAAGTTATCCCAAATATCACATATATAAACAAACATCAATCTAAATTTTTCATAAGTACCCAATATGTCAATTGGAACTTCAATTACAAAACAAGAGTTTCAAAGCATATTCTAACAGATTCTAAACCATACTACAAATATGCTACTAACCAAGCTATCGTTTCCAACCTAGCTCCAAGAGCTAATCCACATCCTTAGTTCCAAAACCATCACTCTCTGCGTATAAAAAAAACAAAAGGGTGAGTGTGAGTGAAAACTCACCCAGTAAGTAGTACAAGTATCACTCTATTGGCCTGAGCATGTTACATATACATATATATGATATAATTCAAATAATCATCATTTCAATCATAATACATATAAATAAATGTGATCCACATAACATTTCATATAGATACTAAAGAGAGAGCTCAAGTAATAAAGTACATTGACCCTGGATATCCAGTTGTTAACTACAACCCGGTTAACACGGTTCAAATTCGACTTTCACCCGGTTGGTCCGGTTCAAAACAATGTACTAACTATCACCCGGTTAGTGCGGTTCAAAGGTCATATCACCTTCATCAATTTAAGGAACTAGTCCCGTCAATAATTACCTTACATAAGAGCTCAATCACAAAACATTCATTCATTCATATTTGACCACATTTACATATCCATGACAAATCATTAACATAATCATACTTATGTCACTTTAATATATGCAAAAATAGTTTATAAAAACCACATCGTAACAAATAAAATTTCAAAATATAAAGGATACATGTACCACTTACCTCGGTCCAAGCTAACTCAATTAATCCATAAAAGAAACGATTCCCGTCTTCACCTAAATCACATAATTAACTCTCAATCATAAGTCTACACCATTAATAAAACTTAATAAAAGGTTAATACTAAACTCTAAACACAAAATAGTACCACAAGAATCGAAAAAAAACAAACTGGTGCCATTCGCGACGCAACTGGGACCGTGGCTCGCACCAGAGAACTGGCATTCTGGTCACAGCCAGCCGCAGTGCCAGTGCCGCGGCTCTAACCAGAATGCTAGTTCTCACGAGTCGGCAACACAAATCCCACACTTAACTTCATCCAACACAACAATCATCAATCCAACTCCAAAATAGCATCATGTGTCAAAGAAACACCACATTATTCTCAAAATACTCCGTAAACACAAATCACAATTCATAGATACACATTACCCCTCAATGTTGTTTACTCTTATTCATCATATATCAACCACCAACTCACACACACAAACACTACTGCTAACTCACATATAATAAAAAAAGCATAACAATCCCAAAGCCCTTCAATCAACCATCAACACCACCTCAATCAACTAAAACAAAACACTACCATTAACATATAGCCATTAAAGCATGGCAATTCCAATTTAACATTTTACTAATTCGTTTCATCGAACACTTGGTATACATTATACCCAATCTCCAACTTTGACAAATTAGCTTATGAAATCGACATTAATCCTCAAATACCCACCAATAATCACAATCCAAAACCCAAAGCTTCAACTACTCATACTTACACATGACAAATAGGAAACCCACAACCAATCTTAAGCATAACCACCATTAATAATACAAAATGAAACCTTCAAAGCTTAACTCATCTTATTCCATTACAAATCACAAACTAATAACTCATAATACAATCATTAGGCAAAACTCATAAAGATTAGAATGAGATTTTCAAGAAGTTACTTTAAATGGTAGGAAGTTGGGTTGAGCTTCAAGTTTCCCTTTCTTCTAGAGAGAGAGAGAGAGAGAGAGAGAGACAGAGAGAGAGAAGAAGAGAAGAAGAGAAGAAAAGGATTTTGTCTCCTTCTGCGGAAAATAATGGAATTGATCCAGAGGGAACCGGTAGAGAGAAGAAGAAATGAAAAGAAATAAAAAAAAAATTGGGAGAAAGAAAGGCTTAGGTCTATTTAGGGAAAACATAAATTTCCAAATTGCAATGTGGCCCCAAGGTCTTGGGTATTACAGTGACTGGCTTCTTATTTGATGCTTTCTAATTTATATTATGGTGATTGCACCTGCTATGAAGTTAGCATATCCATCTTGTCAAAAAAAAAAAAAAAAGTGTTAGCATATCCACATCCAATACAGTGCGGCTTAAATCCCCCGCTTTGTAACATATATTAGTTTTTTAAAGTTATTTAGTCCGTTCAACAATGGTGATTCGGTCAATCGAGGTAAGCAGCAAGAAAAAGGTAAATGCTATTGTGAAAGTAATTAAAAAAAATGAGAAAATAGAAAAATGAAAGGTCCATGAATTCTGCCACAGGAAAATGCACCCCCTAACGCTTTTTTTTAGTGTTTTCCCATTGAACTCATGGATTATCTAGGGAGCCAACTGAGTCAAGTATGTGGTTCCCTTGTCGCTGTCAAGTTTGTGGTTCCCTTGTCCCCGTATATGCCGTCGAACGAAATTATTGATGCAGGCCATCGGAATAAATGCATGATTGCAGGAGTACATGGATTATATGATTCTATTATCTTAAATCAATGATTGCAAAATGCCACCAAGTTGTTTGTTATGGTACTACTATGATTGCAAGGCCTGCCACCAAGTTGTTGTGGTATCACTAGCTGTGATAGATTGAGTTATAAAAGATGGCTGTAGTTTACGACAATTGGGAAAGGCTGGTGCAAGCCACACTACGCAGAGAGGAGCTCCGGATTAGTGGTCTTAGGACCCCAAGTGACCTTTCTTTAGCATCATCCTCATCATTCTCCATCAGTTTCGGTTCGTCATCTCGCCGCCGACTTTCATATTTCCAGTTCTCTGGACTGTTGTTGGGGGATTCCTTTTCGTATTATCAGATTCTCCAAGCCACTGATTACTTGAGTAGCTCAAATCTTATCAAGCATGGCTGCAATTGGGACCTGTTTTACGGTGTTTTAGAAGGTGGAACTCGAATTGTAGTTAAAAAGGTTGATTTGTCATCGTTCGAGAAAGAATCATACTTGAGATCAGAACTGGAATTTTTTAACAAGGTTTCACATTCTAGATTTGTCCCTTTGCTGGGGCATTGCTGGGAGAATTGGAGTGAAAAGTTTCTCGTTTATGAGTATATGCCTAGGAAGGACTTGTCCAGTTCTTTGAATAGGGAAAAGGATAGCCCATCACCGTTGTTAGATTGGAAGACAAGGTTAAGGATTGCCACTGGAGCTGCTGAGGGTTTGTGTTATCTACATCATGAATGTGTTCCAGCCCTTGTTCATAGGTAAACCTGGACTTGCTAATTTTATAGATTTCTTTTCCTTTTTCTTTTCTTTCCCCCTTTTTTTCCACGTTTAACTCTTGATCGTTGCATGATGTGCTTCACTTTGAATGCTGCACTGGTGAACCTAACAGAAATGTTGAAGCTAGCAGCATACTTCTTAATGAAAATTTTGAAGTGCGGTTAGGGGGCATTCATATGGTGTGTGTTGAGAAAAAAGGAGGAATCAAAGTAGGATTTCCAAGTTATTGCGGTTGCCAAAGTGAGTGCCTCATTATATTGTTATGCATATTCATTTCTACCTCCATAAAACATTTCCAGTTACATGTTTTGCAA
Source organism: Mitragyna speciosa (assembly GCA_024721245.1). NCBI lineage: Eukaryota > Viridiplantae > Streptophyta > Magnoliopsida > Gentianales > Rubiaceae > Mitragyna > Mitragyna speciosa. The sequence goes on from CM045557.1 coordinate 7,636,829, forward strand.
ATCTGACCTTGTTTTAGTCTTTCTTCTAGAGTTTAACATGTAAATAAGTTGGATATTAGATCAAAACTATTTTACAATAGAAGAAGCCTATTTATTCGACCAAAATTGGTTATCCGAGAAACACTTCAGGAGATAGCAAGCATCAGAGTGAGACTTGCTTGCAGTTGAGGAATTAATGCTCTCTGTCTGTTGACAATATCATGTTCCTTTTCAAACTTTTGTAAGAACTAACAGCATGCACATTCAAAATTTTTGTTTCTTGGATGCTCTTAAGGTTGATGTATTTAATATCTTAAAAGCAGTACTTGTTGTTACTTGAACTTGATTCTCTTTTCTATGAAAATAGCGGTTCATGGTTATCAATTTTATTGGGTATTCCACTCATGCCATCTGCATAACTAAAATATCGGATTTTTTTACAACAGAACATGTTGACGACCACCCCTCCCCCACCCAAAAAAAAAAAAAAAAAAAAAAACGGAAAAAAACCCACTTTTCTAACTCTAACCTTTGCCTAATATAGCTTAGGTTATTTTGTAACAGTAGTCTTTCTTCCTTATTTGCAGGGATTCTGAACAAGGTATTTCTGGCATGTGAATTGATTTAGCTATTCGTCGTCATCTTCCTGTATTTCACTCTATCTTTGTTATCTTACTTGAAATGGTAGAGAAGCACAGCTCCGCTTTTTTGAGTCAATCTCCCATAGTACAGTTTTGAGTTAACCAAAGAAAATACAAGATTAGAACTTTTTCCTTCACAAATATCTCTTTGAACATTTAGCTGTACAAAAGTACAGAACAGCAATAGTGATGATCCTAAAAGCTCAAGACTTTGAGACTTTGCTGTTGTTTAAGCAGCATTACCATGAGTTTAGCTTAGTTGTTTCTTAATTAACATACCACATTTGCTTAAGCCCATCCAAGTGATTGATAAGAGAAGTCTTATTAGGTTTAATAAGATTGACCAAAAGCATAAGTGCTGGAATGATTGTGCAAATCTTGTGTTAAATGAGCAGGTGCATCAAATGAAGCATGTGCCTATGATGTTTATTGCTTTGGAAAGGTTTTGCTTGAGCTTAGTCACAGGGAAGGAATTTTTTAATGCTGACAATGATTCCAGCAAGCAGGATTGGATAGCAAGACTCCCTCTCCTTACATTGCCTTCTTACGATAAGGAACTCTGTGTGAACATTTTGGATCCATCTCTATTCATGGATACCATTATAATCCAACTTTAATCAGGGATGAGCATCTTTTACTGGAAGTATGGGACAGTTGCTGTTGTTGCTAAGGCCTGTCTCAGTCCTGATCCTTCTAAGCGTCCTCAAATGACATACATACTTGAAGCTTTACGAGACCCCAAGTCTGTAAGGATCAATTCTCATAGAAGCCATCAGTCTGGGGCACTTTGTCCAGCTCTACCAAAGACACGAGCACTCAAGGGAGATAAACTAGGTGGGTTGTATATAGCTGGAGCCTAAGTCTCACTTTCATTTTTCTGGGCAAGCTTGAGTTTTTAATCTAAATTTGTCCCACTGGCTTTGGGGCAGCAAAACCTTGTCTTGTAAATTCTGTGTGTAAACCATTAGGCTGTTCTATTTTTGGTTAGTTAGTGAAGCTGTTTCAACTTAGCCACTCACTTTTTCATCCAGCATAGAACAATTATGCCAGGTGTTCTCATTGCGGCACCGTTTAACATTGTTTGTTGGGTTAAATTATGGATCTTTAGTACGCACAATTGCTTTTGCATAGCACTTATTCTTACCCTTATTTTCTTTAACTTTTGCGTTTTCAAAATTGTGCCCAGAGGACATGAATATAACCAGAAAGGAATCTCTTCCTTCCCACCCTAGTTATTCAATATGACATCATTGGAACATATTATTTTCTGTAGATTTCTAACTGCTTGTATTGTAAACTTCAATTACCTTAGTCTACATTGCAGCCGGTACATCAGTGGCAACCACCAGAGCAACAATTTCAGGCAGCAGCACTGCTTCACTGGACCACCAATTTTCAGCAGCTAGCAGGAATGATGAGGCTTCTCTACATTGGCAGATCGGGGACCTTTCTGACTTAAGGATTTACTCCTTTTCACAACTCAAGGCCGCAACTAGAAATTTCAGAAATAATGGAATTCTGGGAGAAGGTGGATTTGGAAAAGTATACAAAGGTTGGATTGATGAGAAGTCCACGTCAAACTGTGGCAGCGAATCACTAATTGCAGTTAAAAGATTGGATCCTGAAAGTATGCATGGATTTCACGAGTGGCAGGTAATTCATGCTAAACTTGTAACTAACTGGTCTTTTATCGGTCTTTCTCTATTCTAGTGCTGTCCAATTTCTTGTTTTCCAACAATTTTTTAGCCCAATAATTAAACTGGTCATCTCCTGCTCATGTAAGACTGGTAAATTTCCTTCTATTATTATCCGCCATCATCTCTCTTTTAGTAAATTAGTAATACAATCATGATCCTTAGGATGGTGAAACAATCCCGAAGTTCCTTTTGTTCTAAAGCAGTAAAAACTAAAATAATAGTAATGAAAGGGAGTAAGAGAGCAATATTAGTTGTAAATTTGAAGGAGAGCAATATAAAATAGATTAGAGGTCATACACGCACAATTATATTAAATAGATGAAACAAAAGTGACTAATTTTCTGTTTGAAGCTTTATAACTTTAGGAGTAAATGGATTGGTTGTTGAGGTTTACCTGTAGGAAACGAGTCTGCCATTTCTCTTGCATTTCTGTTTAAATTATAAAATAGGAAGATGGTTGTTTTTGTGAGAAATATACTGATACTCTCTAAGAATGATGCATTAGAAATTTAATATTGACCACTGGTTATAATATTCCGAGTTGTTTTACATGTTCTATTTCACATTTATTGCAGACTGTGATACAGATGCTTGGAAAACTTTCTCATCCTAACCTTATTAAGCTTCTTGGTTATTGTTCAGAGGATAAAGAGCTTATTCTTGTCTATGAATTTATGCAAAGAGGCAGCTTGGGCAACCATCTCTATGGAAGTGAGATTTTGATTATGCTTTAACAGTATTTCGGACACAATTCAAGTAATTTATTTCTTGGTGCTTTTCTCTCTTTAGAGTACTCTGCTATTCGGCCACTTCCATGGGACACAAGGCTTAAGATTCTTATTGGAGCAGCTCAAGGGCTGGCATTCTTGCATGCATCAAAAAAGCAAGTTATTTACAGAGATTTCAAGTCGTCAAACATTTTGCTTGATGGTGTAAGTTATATTCAGCTATTTCATCAGTGCCTGCCCAAATCTGAGTAGTATAACTTGCTTTTTTTAATAATTTTATTCACTTAAACTTGGAGGTTACTCCTTAGTCCTTAACCCATATACTGTACAAAATTTTACACGCCAAATTTCATTTTCAAAGCCTTATTCATTCAAAAGTTGTTTGACCATTTCTTTTTTCAGTCTTACAATGCCAAGATATCGGATTTTGGATTGGCAAGGTTGGGTCCTTCGGATGGTGATACTCATGTAACCACACGTGTTTTGGGAACATTTGGTTATGCTGCTCCTGAATATGTAGCAACAGGTATGATTGGAAGTAGATCTCTTGAGCTTCTACACTTGAAAAGCCGCAAGATTTATCAAACTAAAAGTTCATCTGAGCTAGCTCAAAAAAGTCTGATCAAGATGCCAATGGCAAGATAAGATCTTAATTCAGTATCCTTATGTAACCATGGTTCAAAGACTCGGCCGAGTCGGAGATGACTCGGCCGAGTCGTCACCGGAACGGAGGCCTCCGGTCCGAGACCGCTCCGATACTACTCGGAGACGGGAGACTCGCCGCGAACTCGCCAGAACTCGGTTGACTCGGACCGAGTTGTCTCCGGATTGGAGAAAAACAGGCCGAGTCAAGGCCGAGTTACCGAGTCAACCCGGGCCAAAAAAACACTCTGATACCTCCATCTCCACCCTCAACCACCAACAAAGCCACCTCAGTGACCACCGCACAACCCTCCGCAACCATTGACCACCAAATCACAACCACCACTACACAAAAGCACCAAATCACAGCCACAGAAACGCGGGGGTTGTTTTTGCATAGGGATGTGGCGGGTGGAGAGAGATAGTGGGTTGGGGATGGTGGTGGCCGGCGGATAGAGAGAGGGGAAGAGAATGAGGTAGGTGGCTGCTCATACAGGAAAGATAGGGAGGGGCAGATCAGAGAGAGAGAAACAGAGAGGAGAGGGAGGTGGTGGGTGGGGGGATGGAGACAGTAGGGCAATAGGTGGGGGGAGAGAGCGAGAGAAGGTGGAGCGACGGTAGAGAGGAGAGGGGAAGAAAGAGAGAAAGGGGGGGCTGCAGGGGAGTTACGGGAGAGGAAGAGAGCTAGGCAAGGGGTAGGGGAATTAGAGAAAAGAAAAGGAAAAAGAAAAATTAGGGTTTTAATTAAGAGAAAATAGAAAATTAATTTAGATTAGGAAATAAAAATAAAAAAATAATTTTTTTAACAATTAATTTACAGAAGGCTTTGTTATATACTATAGACATGCTACATCACAAAATGTCTTGTGACATTTTTATTTTTAATTCTCAAAGATAGATATAACGCGTAGTTATGTCATGAAAAACTTAAGTTTTTTGACTACTTTTTCATTTACTTCTATAGTTATTACTTTCAAAATTATGTTTTGTGTTATTTAGATTTTTTTTTATGGATCTATTTTGATTTTGTTTGAAATAACATTCTTTCAAATACTTAAAGATATATAATGTTTTTTATATCGGTAAAAATAGTATATCTTAAATATTTTCTTCACTATTCTTTTAGTTATTTTTGTTTAGCATTTTGTTTAATATTTTGAATGATTATTTATTATTTTTAAAATAAAAATTATTTTAAAATATGCGTCTCACCGAGACCGCGACCGATATACCGAGTCCGATGTGGAACGGTACGAACCGCGACCGCGACCGTGACCGCGACTTTAAAACCATGTATGTAACAGGGCACTTGTACGTGAAAAGTGATGTCTACAGTTTTGGTGTTGTATTGGCCGAAATGCTAACAGGCTTACGGGCTCTGGATACTAGTTGCCGGAAAGGGCAACGCATCTTGGTTAAACGGATCAGGCCTCATTTATCTGATAAAGAAAAGATACAGGGAATATTGGATACCAAGTTACAAGGCAAATACCCAATTAAGGCTGCTGTGCAAATGGCTCAGCTTGCTCTAACCTGTCTTTCTCATGAGCCTAAAGCAAGACCATCAATGAAAGAAGTTGTGGATGCTCTAGAGTACATTGAATCTGCTAATGAAAATCCAGGAGAACCTAGGACAAATTTGCCACATTAGACAACTTATGGAAATGGTAAGCAACCTTTGTAACATCATTCTCCACTTCAACTTGGGAGCATCCCTCCTATCCATTACCGCAACTAGCGCAATGCTTTAGTCTTCCTTCTTAAAGAACAGATCCTTTCATATTGTTGTCCTGATTAAACTGGTGATGGGTTTGTGATAATTGTTGTGGTACATGGATTTTGCTTTTGGTTCTATTAGCAAATTGTTTTTAAATCAGTGATTTGTGTTAAGAATATTGGCAAGATATACAATACATTCTCTTTGGATGCTGAGAAGGTTTGAATTATTGTTTGGTAGACAAGAAGTACATTCTTTAAATCCAAAGTGTTAGAATTTGAGAAGAAAAAACACAGAATACCCTTTTTCAGGAGGAATTTACAAACTGATCACGCCTTGTTTAGCGTAACTAGTGTCGTCATGTTACTATTATACCTATTTTGGATTTCAAGGAGTTCCCCGAAGACTATCCGGAACTCAGCCCCAAGACAAAGATGGCAATTGAAGATTACAATCTGAAAAATGGGACTGATTACGGTGTCCCTGAAATTCTCACCGTGAATATATGGGGTGGTATGTATAATACATACTATAGCACCTTCTTAGCCGAGAAAAAGACAAGAATGATCCCAATGCTCCCCCACAAGACTCCCAACCTGAATCTGATGAGGAGGATGTCAAAATCTTCCAGGCTAAGGTCTGGGATAAATATGTCCAGATAGTATAGAAGTCCTATTTTGCAGGCTCAAACCCCTCCAAACTTCCCAATTAGATTTAATTCTCTTCTTTTCTGGTATATATATTTTCCACTATTTTCGATATGGAAGCCATTTGAAGTCCTAATTCTTTTCATTATTCTGTTTAGATTTTGTGAGGCTTTATAGCAACGTTTATTTATTAAAATTACGTTCCAGATGTTTTTAAATTGCTCCAAATTAACTTGGAAGCCTTTAAGTAGGCTCGGAATTGCTGGATTCCTATTAATATTTGTTTCTGACACAAATATGTCTTAAAAGGTAGTCAGGAGGAACATAAGGAGGTTTTTGCTTGGCTATTTATCATCTTGAAGGAGTGCATTTGGGGAGGGGACGGAATGCTCTGGGAAAATGATAGTTCAGCTTCTATAAGAAGTTTTCCACTTCTCCACATGGAATTAATTACCAGTGAGGCCATATAGTAGCGTTTTGTCTGTGTTTTTTCTTTTTATATTACAATCCTTCCCGGTCTTCATTTTTATTTGAATGTGAATCTTGTCGTTTTTCGATTGAGCTAAACGAGAATTTAGTCGTACTCATTTGGAAGTTGGAAACATTTACTAAGGTGTTTGAGTTTGGAACTTCGCATGGTGTTTTGATACAATTATCGGAGTTGATTTCTGTTTCATAAGCAGTTTAATGATGTTTTATAAATTCTATAACATTGTTGATACCATTATATGTTAAATATATTTAAAAAGTTAGTATTCTGGTTGATGTCAGTTATTCTATTGCACTTGTAATGTAACAGTCGTTTTACAAATAGTGCTCCAGTTTTCTGGCTAGTGATTTTGAGTGCAGTATACGGGTTCATTTTTCCTGTTGTACACTGTCAAAGACTCCTTACGATATGAGGTATGCAATACAACTGGGTTTGAAGTGTCCCGTTATTGTGATTTCTTTGTGGAACATTTTTAACTTGGACAAATAGATGGTGCCATATCTTGTCAAGATTTACATGAAAACGTTAAAGATGAAGTATTCTTAAAAGCATAAGGATCACTGTTGTCAGGTTATCCATTTTTCTGATGTTTTTGCCATTTCCGTTTTTAGTTTTCACCATTTTTTGTGTAAAAGTTTTTGGTTTATTTTATTTTATATCATTTGCTAGATATGGAATTCCTCAAAAGTAGAATATGTTGCTAGATATGGAATTCCCTTGTGGATCTGGAAGATCTCACATACTGTACATATGCAGTTGCCCATTTTGTAAATGTTTTTATTTTTGGATAGTAATCAATACAACTCCTGATTTCTGGAGAAAAAAAAAAAAAAAAAAACTTCGCATGTGCTGTGCGTAATGCCCTGGACATTGGGGGGTACTTCAGTAATTTGGCATTTGGGTGGAAGAGATAAATTACAAAACCGTGAGGGACTTGAATATAATTATAGGGAAGTGTGATTCTTTTATTAAAAAGGATTTAGGACCTTTATTTTCTTCCAATTGCATTGTTCTTTCACTCTTTCTCCCTCACGATTTCTCTCTTTACCTCTCTCTCTTCTTCTTTTTCTTCTCTTCTGTTCTCTCTTCCTATTTCACTCTCTAGAAGAAGGGAAAACTTGAAGTTCAACTCAACTCCCTACCATTCAAGGTAATCTCTTGAATTTACATTTTAAATTATATGGGTTTTACTTAGATGATCGTGTTATGAGTTATTATGGTGGGATTAGTGATGGAATAAGATAGATGATGTTTTAATGGCTTGATATTGTGCTTGAGTTTGGTTATGGGTTTTCTTTGATGAATGTTGGGTAATGGTTAGTGAGGGCTTAAAGGATTGGATGATGATCGATGATGTATGTTTGAGTATAATTGTAGTTTTTCAATCTATTTTGCTATGTTTGAGCTTGATTAAGTGTTTGATTTTTGTTTGATGAAGTTTGGGATGTTGGATGTGAAAAATGTGTTGTAGGCTCGTGAGTGTAGGTATTCTGGCGCAAGCCGTAGTGGTGGCTAGTATCCTCACTCTCTCCTAGTGCCACGGCTGGACACAGAGAGTGTTTTTGGCACTTCATTGAGTTTTTTTTCTCCGTATTCTAAGCTTGGGGTTAAGTCTTAATTAAGATATTTTGATAGAATTAGTGTTTAATGAGGTGTTTAATTGGTTATTTAGGCAAAGAAGGTGATTGTCTCTTCTTCGATTAATTGAGTTAGCTCGGACCAAGGTAAGTTGTACATGAATTTTTTATAATTTATGAAAATGTAATTGATAAAGATTATGTTTTGGATACTATTTTATATATGCTGAAATGGCATGAGTATGGATATGTTAATGATTTGACATAAATATGTAAATATTGTCAAATACGAATGTATGAATGATTTGTTTGATTGAGGATTTGTTTGATTGAGCTCTTGTGTAAGGTTACATTTGACGAGACTAGTTTCTTAAATTTGGTGGAGGTGATATGATCTTTGTTCGCGATAACCGGGGATATTTAGCATATTGTTGTGAGCTAGAATAACCGGTTGAAAGTTAGTTTTGGACCGTGTTAATCGATAAATGTTAACAACTGGATATCCAGGGTCAATTATGCTTTTTTTCTTGAGCTCTTTCACATGTGTCTATAATATATGATTTGATATTTGAAATGTTTTGATTGACCACATGCATTTATATGAGTTATAATTTAAAAGCTAATTATTTGAAGTATGTCATGTAGTTATATGTAACATGTTCAAGCCAATAAATTGATACATGTGCTACTTACTGGGTGAAGTTTTCACTCACCCCTTGTTTTTTTTTTTTTTTAATACGCAGTGGAAGATGAGTTCCTAGAGGAGGACTAGAATACATCTTGGAGCCATTTGCCTTAAAGATATGAAGTAAGGCTAATAGTAGTAGTAGAGTTTTATTTTGCTTGAGCTATGATATGTTAATTTAAGATATGTTTTGGAGCTCAAGTATGTTATATAGGAGCTTTGAATTGTAATGAAAAGTTGAAGGTTATTATTTTGAGACCAATAAAATTTGGGATTAATGTTATCTATTAATGTGTTAATTGGGATATTTTTATTAGATGCTTTGACCATTTGAGCCTTGTGCCTTAGTTTAGCTTTGGCACGGAGGTGTTATGTTACGGGATACGAGGCGTGACACTGTGTAAATAGGAAATCTGTTTTAACTTTGGATATGTACGTGCAATCTCATATCAAGCAGTCATTACATGGTTGTGTATTGCATTCACCTAAAGAAATTGGAGATGTTACTTTGCTGTCTACTAGCCGAGTTATGTTCTGCCCATTGTTTGATTACTCCATGCCATTTGAATTTTTGAGCTAAACATCTGTTCAATTAGGGAGTATTGACTGATGCTAAATCGAAAAACTTCCCTACAGGAGAAAATGACTTGAAGAGAAAAGGAGGGAGAAAGGAGTTAGCGATAATGTTAATGATGATAAATTTTAATGAAAAGTAAAGCCCTAGGAGAAATAAAAAGTTGTCACTTAAAACTGGCATGGGCTGATCTGAATTTTGTTAATGTAAGGTCAACTTTTTTTTCTTTTTCCTTTTTTTCAACTTTTTATGAATGTACCTTAACAGTGAAAATCTGAAAAGAATGAATAGTTTGTTTGAGCGCTGAACTCATCCTTCAATAGTTCAATAGGTATAGTCACTGCATGCTACAAGACCTGCATGACAAAGTTGTTTACAAATTATGCAAGGCGAAGGCATACCTAGCGTCTGTGAAATGATATGCTTATAAATTACACAAGGGTATAATGTAATATTAGGGACCTTTGGAGGGTACTCTTGTAATTGATGAGTTGGGGTGGTGTCCTTATTTTTCTTAAGTAGAGGGACTTAAAGGAAATTTCCTAAACTCTAAATTTTGCCCAAATAAGCTTAGGGCATTTGTTCTTCCAACTTTCCCTTCTATCTCTTTGTCTTCCAACTTCAATTATCTCTAAATCTTTTCTTCTTGTCTCTTTAATTCTTCTCTAAAGGAGGTGTTGAAGTGCCTTTTTCTAGTAGGGGATCAAGGGGAGGAAGTGTTGTCTCATCTACCCAATCTTTCACCCAAGGTAATTTCCTAAGTTCAATTTCTTCCTCCTTTAGTTAAGTACATTGTAGGAGAAGATGATATTTGATAGGCAATATGAATTGTAAGGACTCTTATGCTTTATTGAAATTATGCTTTGTATGGTTGGGGGTGTATTGATAGAAGATGGATGGTAGGTGATAGTGGGATTAAGAAGAACTTGGTAAGATTATAGTTTAGGTTGTCTTGGATGAATGTTTTGGATTCTATGTGTCTTGTTTCTGCTTTATCTTGTCAATATTTGCCATATTGAAGTCGTTTTGGTGGTTGGTTTGGCATTGGAAGTGTTTGGTTGAGATTGGATATGTTTGGCAGTGTGGCTGTGTTGCAGGGGGTCGAGCCACGGGCCAGAGAAGGCCAGCCGCGGGCGCGGATGGGGCCTTGGCACCCGCGGCTCGACTCCAGTTTATTGGGTAGGGTCTGTCCGTGGCCGCGACGTTGTCCGCGCCGCAGGTCAAACTCGATAAGCCGCAACCGCGGCTCATCCTAGGCCTACCCGCGGCTCGATTTCTGCTGAGTCTGCGGGTGATCTTTCTGGGTCCATGGGCGCAAATTGTTTGTTTTGTTTTCCTTTTTGCTGTACTTCATTTATTTTCTCGCGTAAGGTCTTAGGTTACATTTTATGCTAGAATTATTGCTAGAATAAGTCTATAATTAAGTGTTCTTTGTGTGTTATTAGGCGAGGAAGGTGGTTACCCATTCTTCGACTATTTGAACTAAAGTGGGATCGAGGTAAGTAGTTTACGAATCCCTTGCATATTGAAAACAAGTTATGACTAAAACTAATGTTCTAAATTACTAATTGTTCTTTGCTTGGCTTGAGTTGGGATATTTTACGATTTGTGATATGAAATGATTATACGAGGTAATGTGTTTGATTAATTGATGTTTGGAATGAGCTCTTGAATGAAATGACTCATGACGGGACTAGTTCCTTAAATTGATGTTTGATGTTTGATATTTGACCGCTGCTAACCGGGGATAGTTAGTTTTGTTTGACCGGACTGACCGGGTAGAGTCAGTAATTGACCGTGTTAACTCGGGTTATAGTTAACAACTGGATATCCAGGGTCATTAGTCAGTTTACTTCTTGAGCTCGTTAGAAATGTTTGACATTTGATATATGTGATTGTGAAATGAATGTGCTTATACCTCGTACTTTATAAATTAAGTCATTTAATGTTATTTGTTGCATGAAACTATATATGTATAACCGTCTCAAGCCACAAGGTGATTCTTTACTACTTACTGGGTGACATGTCACTCACTACTTAATTTTGTATCGCAGCGGAGGAGACTTTTGTAGAGGAGGACTGGACCGACTCTTGGACCTTTTGAGTTAGGTTTAGATTAGGAGCTTTTGGTGATAGGGTATATTTTGTAAAGGGTTCTTTTGTTCTATGAATGTATAGCCCTATTCTTTTGTTTATGCTAGGGTACACTTGTGGCAACCCAATTCTTTTGTTATAGAAGAAATGGAATGTATTGTGAATACTCATATTTTTGGAATGAATGAAACAGATCCTTTGGCTATGATTGCTCATCCTTTAAGCTTTAACTTGTTTTAGTAATGTATGTATTGATGCGGCCTTGTGTTCTAGCGTAGTTTAGGGCATGGCGAGTGCCACGTCCGGGCACGGGGCGTGACAGTTCAATAGGTATAGTCACTGCATGCTACAAGACCTGCATGACAAAGTTGTTTACAAATTATGCAAGGCGAGGGCATACCTAGCATCTGTGAAATGATATGCTTATAAATTACACAAGGGTATATTTTTCCAAAATTTTTGTGCTGTTTAGCACTCCTATGAGCTGGAAGGAGCATTTCAAATAACTTATACATGAAATCTCCTTTTTGTTCCAGATCTTATTGGCGTTGTTGGCTTTCATCTTTTGTGTTTATGTGATCTTTTTCTTTTTCATACAAGTTGTAGAGCCCCCAATTATTTGTCCAATAAATTTTGCTTGTCATCAATGGTAATTTTAAAATTTAAGTGAAAAAATTAGGGAAGGCAGTGAGAAAATAAATTAAAAGAAGGGAGCTTTACGTCAGATAACACATTTATAATGCTTAATCATATAAGTACTTCTAATTGGGAATGAAGACTGCTAGCAGCTCACTGGCCGCTGCTGCCCCTGTCCTTGTCCCTGTCCCTTCCCCTGCCCCTTGCCTATCCTTCTAGAAAAGACTTGTTACTGCTTCGTTTTTTGATTGGTTTCAGTTGCACCTATGCATTTAATTGACTTTCTTTCATGTTTATGCAGATAGCAATCGATTGGAGCTTGCACTAGGAATGGTGAAGAGTAGTAGTTTTTAGCTTTAGCCTTTTCTATAGGTATCATTTGGCCTTAACTAAGTTGTAAATGACTTAAGAGTATAAGTTTCAGGCTTTTTAATTTGTGAAAAAACAAAAAAAAAATCCAAAATGTAATTAGTTAATATGGGAAACTCTAATTGTTTCTAAGCTAGTGTTATCTGAAACATTTCTGGATTTACTATTTGTAAGCCTAAAATTTTGTAATGGCGAATGATTGTGGTTGTGATTGATCGCAAGTTTTCTACTTCCTGTTGCCATATATAATAATGATATGTTGCCTTGGTTGTGAGTGACAGCCGATATATACTATTATCCTGATGGATGTAGTTTCTTAGCTACTGTGGTTTTAGTTTTTCTTGGCAGGTGTCTAGATGTATGTCGCTGCCTTTTGCTCGTCTCCACCTAGTTATTGGAGAATTCGGTTAGAAGCCAAACCTACAATTATAGGCACCTTCCCCCGCTATTCGCTTGATAAATTCACCTCAACAAAAGACTCAAAATCACAATGTTTGAAACCATCACTCAAAAATGTGCATGAATATACTGTGAAACAACACCAAATTTTGTGGTCGTCTTCTCATTTTGTACTTCTGTGCATCCTTTGTTTTGGCATTCCATCAGAAGTTCACAAAAGGAGTATTAATTTTATTTAGGAGATATAAGAAAGAAGGTTAACGGACTAATGAAGTAAACTTTATGTAATACTAGAGCCCCTTTAAGGGCAAGTTTGTCATTTTGTCCACTATTGGTATAAGTTGTAAATTGTATTTTTAAGGGAGGGCATTATTGTCATTAGAATCATTGTCTCATACCTAGAAAGATTAGGGTTTTCTCATCAATTTCATTTTGCCTTCTCATCTCTTTCTCTGTCTACCTCCCCAAAATCCCATCTTCTAATCCCTTTTACTTCTCTCTCTAAATAAGGTAGCTTTTGCTTAATCAAGAACAATCAAGCGAAGAGAATCAAGAGGGCTTTACTCCTCCTACTACTACTACTCAAGATAATACCTATGTTCTCAGACTCGGACCGGGTATTGACCCGACTGAGGTCAAGGGTTAAGGGTTAATGGGTTCAACCGGGATCAACTCAGGTCAAACCGGATGATGTCATAAATACGTAATATATATAACAAAAATGATATTTGCAATTACTTATGTGCAAATAAAAATATAAAGAAATAATAAAAGTATTAGTGAGTGTGTGTATTCATATATATATATATAAACAAAAATGATATTTGCAATTACTTATGTGCAAATAAAAATATAAGAAAATAGTAAAAGTAGTAGTGAGTGTGTGTATTCATACACTATATATATTTAACTTGACATTGAAAGATTACTATAATAATTTGACATAGAAAATTATTACTATATATTTAAAAGAGAGGTTGTTGGTCCTGCCTTATAGCCTATAAAGTGATACTTCCAGAATGATTTTAAATAGTTATAAAAACGAGAGAAAACTTCAAAAAGCATTTGGTTTCGTGTTTGGCAGTTGAGGAGTGGGGTAAATGCTTGTTTGTTAAGACCTAGAAGATGTCCCACATGTGGTGAAATGACATCCACATCATTTGACAACTCCAAGCCATCAGAATACTTTCTTTTCATTTGTTCCCGCCGTCCGGATTTTCGGTTCTTCAAACTACCGGTCAAACCTAGTTTTAACCGGTCAAATTCAATTTTTGACTGGATTTGATCGGCTTTTTAATATCTAACTTTTTAACCTAACTTGGACTGGATGCCTTGTCAGTTCTCGGTCCGACATTCGACTGGCCGGTCCGGTCCGAGTTTGAAAACACAGGATAATACCCTCAATTTCTACCTAATTCTTCTTGAGTTTTTGCTTCTTGATGATAATTAGTGAAATTATTGGGTTATTAGTGAATGAATAGGTAGATTATGATGATATTGATAATAGGTTATGTTTTAATGGTCATGTCTTGAGTTATTAATGGTGATTATGCTCTAGTTTGGCGATGGGTCTTTGATTTTGTAAGGTGATTTATGATTAGTTGAGTTTTGGTTGTTAGATTATGGATTATGATGTGTGTTTGAGCTTGAATTGGTGGGTTTTCAATCTATTTTCGGTGTATTTGATGTTTGGGTTGATGGCCTACCAAGTGTTTGATGAAAAGGGTGAGAGAATGGTCATTTGAGGTAGCTGTTCGCTGGCTCAGGGTCTCTAACCCTAACCGCAGCTCACTGGCCCTAGCTACAGGCACCATCCGTGTCATGGCTAGCATTGTGGATTCACTCAGTTTCGACTATTTTGCTTTGTTTTGCATTCTAAGTCTAGAGTTAAGCTTCCATTATGATTTCTTAGTAGAAGTAGTATATAATGGTGTGCTTTAGGGGAAGAAAGTGAGCAAACTTTGTGGATTATTAGAGCTAGCTTGAACCGATACAAGTGGTGCGTATATCCTTTGCATTTTGAAAAATGATATTTGATAAGTTGAATATTTTGAAATCTTATTTGGCATATTAAATGACTTGAGTGTGGTTACTTTCTTGTTTTTACTATGATTTAAATATACATGGTGACATATGCTTGTGTAAATAATGATTTGATTGGGCTCTTAGGTGAAATGACTTATGACGGGACTAGTTTTTTAATTTGATAGAGGTAATATGATATCGTGACCGTGCTAACCGGGGATAGTTAGCTTTTGTTTGAACTGGGCTAATCGGGAGTCAACTTTTAATTGTTTTAACCGGATTGTAGTTAATACTGAATATCCGAGGTCATTAGTCAGATTACTACTTGAGCTTATCTTGTCATTGTACATTTATGATATGTGAATTGTGATGAATATGATTTGAACCACATATTTTATGACTTATATGAACAAATGTCATGTGTTTGAAATGCAATATATATATATATATATATATAGTGCTCTCAAGCCACAAAGAGTTACATGTGCTGTTTACTGAGTGATTTTTGTCGCCCTTTTGTTTTTGATATACAGTGACTAATGATTTTGTAGAGGGGAAGTGGAATGGCACTTAGAGTTAGTTGATGTAAGTGGATGATAGCACGGTAGTGGTGTTTTATACTTATGTTATCTAAACTATGTATTGTGCTAACATGTGTTATGTTGAGACTAGTGTTTGTAGTAGGTGCCTAATGTGTATTTGAAAGCTTAAAAATGGTGGTGATGGATGACATTGTATTTGTGATTATTGATATATGTTTAACTTGTGACATTGTTAACTGCTTTGATAGGTGATACTTTGTGTCTTAACTTAGTCTAAGACACGAAAGGTATCAAGTCCTGAGACACGTGAACTTTAAATTTTTCAAGATGTGAAAGTTTACTATCATGATTAGCTTCTTATTTTCTGCTTTCGAATATATATTATTGTGATTTCACCTACTATGTGATCAGCATGTCCACATCCAAAACAGTGAGGCTTAAATTCTCCCTCTCGCTCCCTCCTTCTTCGTAAGATATATTAGCTTATATATGTTAGGTTTGGCTTTTGGGTTTGGAGGTGGGGGCGGGCCTTCTTTTTTTTTTTTGTGTTTGTGTTTGGGTTGGGGGAAAGAGGGAGGGAGGGAAGGGGGGGTTAGGTAGGTGTTTTAGTCCGTTCAACAATTGCGACTCGGTCAATCAAAGTAGGCAGCAAGATAAAGGTATATGCTATGGTGCATGTACCGGGAAAAAAAATGGAGAGAGAAAGAGAGAAGGGAACAATGAAAGGTTTATGAATCCTTAATCTAAAGAATGCAGCCCCTAACGCCAATTTTTTTTTTAATGTTTTCCCGTTGACCTCATGGATTATACGGGAGTCAACTAAGTCAATTTTGTTGTTCCCTGAGTCCTTCTTTTATTTGCTGTTGAATAAAATTATTGGCGTAGGCCATCAGCATCCGTGCATGATTTATGGATTATACGATTCAATGATCTGATACCAG
>CM045557.1:7653311-7689336 GCA_024721245.1 Mitragyna speciosa
TTTGTTAGATTGGATGACTAGGAGGAGGATTGCCACGGGAGCTGCTGAGGGTTTGTGTTATCTACATCATGAATGTGTTCCGCCCCTTGTTCATAGGTAAAACCGAGACTAGCTTATTTTACAGATTTCTTTCTTTTTCTTTCATTTCACTTTCTTTTCCCTTCATTTTTAACTTTTGATTGTTGCATGATATGCTTCACTTGGCATGCTGCACTTGTGAACCTAGAAGAAATGTTGAAGCCAGCAGCATACTTCTTGATGAAAACTTTGAAGTGCGGTTAGGGAACCTTCACAAGGTGTGCATTGAGAAGAAAAGGAGGAATCAGAGTAGGATTTCCAAGTTATTGGGGTTGCCAAAGTAAGTACCTCATCATATTGGGACATATATTCATTTCTATCTCCATAAAACATTTCCAGGTATGCATTTTGCAAAATTTGGCCTTTTCTGAGCTTTCTTCAAGACATTTACTTGTTACACATTAGATCAAAACGTGTTTGCAATGAAAGAAGCTTATTTATTTGACAAAAATTGGTTATCTGCAAAACACTTTAGGATTTGACAGCAACCATTAGAGTGAGACTCGCTTGCAGTTGAGGAATTAGTGCTCTCTGTCTGCTGACACTATCATGTTCTTCTTGAAATTTAGTGTAAGAAATAACAGCATGAACATTCAGAATTTTTGTTTCATGGATGCTCTTAGGGATTGAGGTATTTAGTCTCTTAAAAATTGTATTTGGTTTTGCTTGGACTATATTCTCTTTTCCATGATAAAACTGTTTCATGGTAATCAATTTTACTGGGTATCATGCTCATGTCATCTGCATAACTAAAATATATAACAATTTGTTTTCTCAAATGGAAACCACAGAACATGTCAAACAACATCCCCCCCCCCCCAAAAAAAAACCCCATCCCCATCCCCCAAAAAAAAAAAAAATAATCCCACTTTTCTAACTCTAACCTTCTGATATAGCTTAGGTTAGTTTTCTGATGGTAGTCTTTCTTCTTTGTCTGCAGGGTTTTTGAACAAGGTACTTCTGGTATGTGAAATTGATTTAACTATTGTTCGATATCCTCCTGTTTTCATTCCATCTCTGTTATCTTACTTGAAATGGCACAGTAGCACGACTCCGCTTTTAAGAGTCGATCTCACATGGTACGGTTTGAGTTATCCAAAGAAAATACAAGATTAGAACTTTTTCCTTCATAAATACCTCTTCAAACACTGAGCTGTACAGAAGTATAGAAGAGGAGTGGAGATAATTCTAAAGGTTCAAGACTTGAGACTTCGCTGTCATTTAAGCAGTACTAGCATGAATGACCTTAGTTGTTTCTTGGATTAACATACCACATTCGCTTAAGCCCATCCAAATTATTGATAAGGAAAGCTTAATAAATTTGATAAGATGACAAAAAGTATAATTGCATGAATGATTGTCGAAATCTTGTGTTAAATGACCAGGTGCATCAAATGAAACATGTGCCTATGATGTTTATTGCTTTGGAAAGGTTTTGCTTGAGCTGGTCACAGGTAAGAAAATTTTTAGCCCTGATGATGATTCCAGCGCGAGGGATTGGATGGCAAACTCCCTCCCTTACATCACTCCTTACAATAAAGAACTCTGTGTGAATATTTTGGATCCATCTCTATTCATGGATACCATTATAAATCCATCTTTAATCAGGGATGAGCATCTTTTACTTGAAGTATGGGCAGTTGCTGTTGTTGCCAAGGCCTGTCTTAGTGCCAAGCCTTCGAAGCGTCCTCAAATGACATTCATACTTGAAGCTTTACAAGCATGGTTCAATGTCGCGGTCGCGGTCGCGGTCGCGGCTCGTACCGTTCCACCTCGGACTCGGCATATCGGTCGCGGTCTCGGCGAGACACAAATTTTGAATCAATTTCTATTCCAAAAACTATAAATAATCATTCAAAATATAAAGAAAAGTATACTAAACAAAAATAGCAAAAAAAAAGTAAATAAAATCTCTAAAATGTACCATTTTTGTCGATATAAAAAATCAATCTATATCTTAAAAAAGGAATCATATTAGACAAAATGCAAAGACTTGGAAAAAGGTCTAATATTATTTTGAATGTTTATACCTCTCAATACCAAGTAGAATGACGATGCGGTTCAAAATCACTTTCATTTTCCCCCGATGGATGGTAAAACAAACGTGGATTTGGGACATGACCTTGAGTAGGTAACATATAAGAGCCATCTTGTGCATTTGTTGATTGTGAGGATTGACTTGGTATTCCATGATCATGATATGTGGGAAGTGATTGATTGCCAGTAAATTCCGGAGCATAATGATAATAGCTGAATCCTCGATAATCAGTATTACCACTAGTACGATCATAGCCAAAGCTATTAGAGTCAAAAGAGGAACTGTCATAATGTCTATCAATTGCTTGTTCATAATATCTGCCACCATGACTACTAGTAGAGCTGCCAACTTGTCCAGTTCCATCAAATAAACCATATTGACTATAATAGCCCCTGTCGTAGTCATACCCCAGTTGACTAGTGCTCCGATTTGAACTAGAATCATACTTATGCTCCGGATCTATACTCAAATTTTGCATATGCTCTTCAACTCCTCTATGTCTTTGTGAGCCTGAAGAATAAGAGAAAGTATCTTGACTTGAAAACTCAGTTAATTTGTTGAGATATTCTCGTTGTGCTTCTATGCCTGGACGATAGCCGTGATCAGTGTCTTGAGTGGCATAATAATTATCTTGACCTCGACCCCACGACGCATCTCCTGTTTGCTGGCTCTCTTGATCGCGACTTCTACTATGTCTCAAATAATTATCTGCTCCATTTCCATCGCTGCCGGCATCACCATCATCATTGTCACTATCACTTTTATCAGATGAAGATGAAATAGCAATATGTTTACTCGTTCGTCCCATCTTACTCTTACCCTTATCCTTATGTTTCTGAGATGACGATTGAATCATATTGTTCTTGTTCCTCTTGGTAATAAATTGAGACAATGTATCACCAAAATCATCATCACTATCACGTCTATGGCTCTCTTGACTTCTTTCTGATTCGTGTTGGCGAATGCCCTCATCTAACCACTCAAGATTATCTTCAGATAAGGTAGGCTGATCACTTTCTCTTATCCATTCATCCAATATATCATCTTGATGAAAAATGTGATTCAAATCAATTGGACTATAAAAATCATCAGTGTCCCTTTGATGCATCAGATTTTTCACCTTTAATCGCATATTATAATGCACAAAGACCAATTTATGCAATTTTTTAATTGCTAGACGATTGCGAAGTTTTGTATGAATCAATGACCAAGTACTCCAATTTCTTTCGCAACCAGAGGACGTGCAGGTTTGACTTAATATTTTCACTGCGATCTTTTGCAGATGTGGAGCATCTTCACCATAATTCAGCCACCATTCAGCTAAACAAATAAAATAATAATTAATTAGGATAATAATAATAATTTTAATAACATAAAAAATATTAATTTCATTCATATAACTTAAATGTTTAGTTAATTATATATGGAGTTAAGCTCGAACCTGGTAAGGATTTAGATAGTGCTCTTACTGCAACAGAACTTCCAAATCCTCCTCTTTTCTCTCTAAAAATTTTGATCTATAAAAATAACATTTGCATATATGTTGAAATTCTAGAATTTAGTAATGTATATGATCACTAATACATATAAATAGCATAATGATAAATATACCTCATTTATGGCATCAACTTGTGCATCCAAATCTGGCTCCAACTTTGCAATGACTCTTTTCAATCCTTTACGAACCTCGTCAAGATTATACTCACATGTTCCAGAGTATTGCAGAGTCGGGTTTAAAAAATATGCTAGATAAAATAAAATAAAAAATTAAATAAATAAGTGAATAAATATATAATACATATTTAAATTACGTGTATTATTTTAAATTACCTGCTGCATGTAAATCACAATGTAACTGGTCGTACCACCTGTTGTCAATCACATCCCAAATACTGCTCCAATATTTCACCGACTTTTTTATGGCCATTTTTGCTCTATCCATGGCTTCATAAATAATTGGTAAGGTCGGTTTATTGTCTTGATCAACAGTCTTTAAGACTTTGACCAAAGGCTCCATTATTGCACAGACATATCTGACTTTGTTCCAAAACCTTTCACATAGTATCAATTCACCTACTTTAGCAGCTTCTGCTCTTCGTTTAGTAGTATTATTAAAATCTATCCATTCATCTGAGGTGCACATTCTTTTCAATTCTGTACAATGCCGAAGAAGACTTTCCAAAGAAATGAATTCAGTAGCGAATCTTGTGATGCCGGGGCGTAACAATTCCCTTTTGCTTGTATATGTCTTCATCAAATTCACTACTTTATCACTATTGTATATGAAACTAGTGATCTTCTTTGCCTGTGCAACGGTTTTTTTCACCTCATCCATCTTACCAATATCCTCCAACATCAAGTCAATGCAATGAGCAGCACAAGGCGACCAATATAGATGTTTCCTTTTTTGCATTAATAATTGTCCAGCAGCTTTCATGCTAGATTCATTATCTGTCACAATCTGTACAATATTTTCTTCTCCTATGGACTCTACTACTTCATCCATTAATTTAAAAATATATTCTGCATTTTTTCTCATATTTGTGCAATCAACTGACTTGTTAAATAACATATGCCTATCACAGTATACCATGAAATTTATTATTGGGTGTTTAGTACGAGTACTCCAACCATCACACATAATTGTACACCCAAAAGTTGAAAATTTATCATAGACATCCTTCAAATATTTATGAAGTTCATCATATTCTTCATCTAAATATTCATTTCCAATTTGATAAGCTGAAGGGCCTTTAATTCCAGGACCAGCTTTGGCAATTTCATCAATCATGGATTGATAGTATGGATTATCAGCTGCATGGAATGGTACAGCATTAAAATGAAAAAATTTTGAAATTGCCTTACCGACTCTCTTTATGTTTTCCCCCGCAAACATTGATTTAACTGATTTCTGTCTCGAAGAAAACATATGCGAGTCAACTCCTCTGCATATCATTTCATCTGCCTGTCTGACACTAAAATTACGAGACAGGCCTCTTTTACTTCCAACAGTTGCTTGCTCCGAAGTACCAACACCCATATATTCTGCAATAAAAAATATTTAAAAAATTAATAAATAAATAATAATTTTAATGTATTTTAATTAATTGATATGACACTTATCATAATATTTTAATTTACAAACAATACCTGGCATAGATATGGATGGTCGACTTCCAGACACTGAATGCCTTCGCTGTTCTTCAACAAATTCTAAGTATCGGCTCTCTCTCATTGCTTGCCTCATCTGCTTTTTTTCTAATTCATCAATCTCATATAAGTTTTCTTCATCCTCGTCGCCATACATATTCTCCTCTTGCAAAGAGCTCAATATTTCTGCTTTTTTCTTTTTTAGACTAGCTCTTTGAGCCTTACCAGCTTTTAAATGCATTTTTATTACATTTGTAACTTCTCTTGGAGCTTTTGGACAAGCTTCAACTTGTCCTGTAATATGGCCGACATGCTCTTTTAATCTTGTAATACCGCCATGCACTATTTTTCCACAATAGTTACATCTCACAACTTTTTTATTTCCACCTACAGGTGTACCATGTTCCCAACCAATATCCTTACTTGCCATTTAACCTGTTACATACAGCATCGTAAAATGGTTAGTATTAGTAATGTATCAAAAAGTACTACAAGTAATGAGTTAGTATTTAATAAAAGAAAATAATTATTTAAATTATGTTAATAACTTACAAATCTTATTTACATATTAACATGTTTGCATACTAAATTTAGATTAGTTTTAAATTTAGGGATAATTTTTCCTATGAAACTTGATCCTTATCATTACCGTTGTCATTTTATGCAAAGTCATTAAATATTGATGAATTAGCACCGTTGTCATTGAATTATCCAGCAAGGTACCAATTGAATAAAACATGCATTACTGGATAATTCAAAGATAAATTATGTGTATTGGGCCAATTGCTTAAGTGGATAATATAAAAGTGTAGTTACGGTAATTATGTCTTCACAAAATAATATATTATTATCTATTTTATAAACTCAAGAAATTAACAATGAAAAGTAACAGAGAATATGTCTAAAATAATATATGTGTGTGTGTATCTTAGCATAAGTAATTAATTATTTGTCTTAGTAATAAACTAGTAAAATATGTATTCTTAATGCATTTGGAATTTAGTCTTAGTTTGTTAATCACTCAAACTAAATTTATTTTCAAAAAAACAATAACATACCATAACAAAATAAAAACAATATATCACTTAATATACAAACATAAATTTATTTTCAAAAAAACAATAACATACGACAACAAAATAAAACAACATATCACTTAATATACAAACTATAAATTTATTTTCAAAAAAATAATAACATACCACAACAAAATAAAACCACATATCACTTAATATACAAACATAAATTTATTTTCAAAAAAATAATAACATATGACAACAAAATAAAACAACATATCACTTAATATACAAACATAAATTTATTTTAAAAAAAACATATGACAACAAAATAAAACAACATATCACTTAATATACAAACATAAATTTATTTTCAAAAAAACAATAACATACCACAACAAAATAAAACAATATATCACTTAATATACAAACATAAATTTATTTTCAAAAAAACAATAACATACCACAACAAAATAAAACAACATATCACTTAATATACAAACATAAATTTATTTTCAAAAAAAATAATAACATACCACAACAAAATAAAACAATATATCACTTAATATACAAACATAAATTTATTTTCAAAAAAAAATAATAACATATCACAACAAAATAAAACCACATATCACTTAATATACAAACACAAATTTATTTTCAAAAAAATAATAACATAGCACAACAAAATAAAACCACATATCACTTTATATACAAACATAAATTTATTTTCAAAAATATAATAATATACCACAACAAAATAAAACCACATATCGCTTAATATACAAATATAAATTTATTTTTAAAAAAAATAATAACATACCACAACAAAATAAAACCACATATCACTTCACATACAAACATAAATTTATTAAAAAAAAAACAATAACATACCACAACAAAATAAAACAACATATCACTTAATATACAAACATAAATTTATTTTTAAAAAAAACAATAACATATCACAACAAAATAAAACAACATATCACTTAATATACAAACATAAATTTATTTTCAGAAAAATAATAACACACCACAACAAAATAAAACCACATATCACTTAATATACAAACATAAATTTATTTTCAAAAAAATAATAACATACCACAACAAAATAAAACCACATATCACTTAATATACAAACATAAATTTATTTTAAAAAAAAAATAACATACCACAACAAAATAAAACAATATATCACTTAATATACAAACATAAATTTATTTTCAAAAAAACAATAACATACCACAACAAAATAAAACAACATATCACTTAATATACAAACATAAATTTATTTTCAAAAAAATAATAACATACCACAACAAAATAAAACAATATATCACTTAATATACAAACATAAATTTATTTTCAAAAAAAAAATAATAACATATCACAACAAAATAAAACCACATATCACTTAATATACAAACACAAATTTATTTTCAAAAAAATAATAACATAGCACAACAAAATAAAACCACATATCACTTTATATACAAACATAAATTTATTTTCAAAAATATAATAATATACCACAACAAAATAAAACCAGATATCGCTTAATATACAAATATAAATTTATTTTAAAAAAAAATAATAACATACCACAACAAAATAAAACCACATATCACTTCACATACAAACATAAATTTATTAAAAAAAAAACAATAACATACCACAACAAAATAAAACAACATATCACTTAATATACAAACATAAATTTATTTTTAAAAAAAACAATAACATATCACAACAAAATAAAACAACATATCACTTAATATACAAACATAAATTTATTTTCAAAAAAATAATAACACACCACAACAAAATAAAACCACATATCACTTAATATACAAACATAAATTTATTTTCAAAAAATAATAACATACCACAACAAAATAAAACCACATATCACTTAATATACAAACATAAATTTATTTTAAAAAAAAATAACATACCACAACAAAATAAAACAACATATCACTTAATATACAAACATAAATTTATTTTCAAAAAAATAATAACATACCACAACAAAATAAAACAATATATCACTTAATATACAAACATAAATTTATTTTCAAAAAAAAATAATAACATATCACAACAAAATAAAACCACATATCACTTAATATACAAACACAAATTTATTTTCAAAAAAATAATAACATAGCACAACAAAATAAAACCACATATCACTTTATATACAAACATAAATTTATTTTCAAAAATATAATAATATACCACAACAAAATAAAACCACATATCGCTTAATATACAAATATAAATTTATTTTTAAAAAAAATAATAACATACCACAACAAAATAAAACCACATATCACTTCACATACAAACATAAATTTATTAAAAAAAAAACAATAACATACCACAACAAAATAAAACAACATATCACTTAATATACAAACATAAATTTATTTTTAAAAAAAACAATAACATATCACAACAAAATAAAACAACATATCACTTAATATACAAACATAAATTTATTTTCAAAAAAATAATAACACAGCACAACAAAATAAAACCACATATCACTTAATATACAAACATAAATTTATTTTCAAAAAAATAATAACATACCACAACAAAATAAAACCACATATCACTTAATATACAAACATAAATTTATTTTTAAAAAAAATAACATACCACAACAAAATAAAACAATATATCACTTAATATACAAACATAAATTTATTTTCAAAAAAACAATAACATACCACAACAAAATAAAACAACATATCACTTAATATACAAACATAAATTTATTTTCAAAAAAATAATAACATACCACAACAAAATAAAACAATATATCACTTAATATACAAACATAAATTTATTTTCAAAAAAAATAATAACATATCACAACAAAATAAAACCACATATCACTTAATATACAAACACAAATTTATTTTCAAAAAAATAATAACATAGCACAACAAAATAAAACCACATATCACTTTATATACAAACATAAATTTATTTTCAAAAATATAATAATATACCACAACAAAATAAAACCACATATCGCTTAATATACAAATATAAATTTATTTTAAAAAAAAATAATAACATACCACAACAAAATAAAACCACATATCACTTCACATACAAACATAAATTTATTAAAAAAAAAACAATAACATACCACAACAAAATAAAACAACATATCACTTAATATACAAACATAAATTTATTTTAAAAAAAACAATAACATATCACAACAAAATAAAACAACATATCACTTAATATACAAACATAAATTTATTTTCAAAAAAATAATAACACACCACAACAAAATAAAACCACATATCACTTAATATACAAACATAAATTTATTTTCAAAAAAATAATAACATACCACAACAAAATAAAACCACATATCACTTAATATACAAACATAAATTTATTTTAAAAAAAACAATAACATACCACAACAAAATAAAACAACATATCACTTAATATACAAACATAAAAGAATCATAAATTACATTTTAAATAAATCATTAAGTTTAGGGAATAATAGCTATTATGATAAACAAAAAAAAAAACAAACTTATTATAGTCTTTTTTATAGACATAAATAGGGAGGAAATTTCATTACTTTATTTTTTAAAATAAGCAAACATTCAAAACATAGCTTCATCACTGTCTTTAAGCATCCGTATGATTTCAATCAAGTAGACTGAAAAAATTGCATAGTCAAGTCACATCAAATTGTTAAGAACCATCTATTTAATCACATGAATTTCTAGTATGTACCCAACAAAATAAAAAAACATATCACTTAATATACAAAATAAAAGAATCATAAATTACATTTTAAATAAATCATTAAGTTTATTAGGGAATAATAGCTATTATGATAAACAAAAAAAAAATGAACAAACTTACCCTAAAAAATATTGCCTGCAGATGAAATTGAAGAAGATGAACAAACAAAGAAGATGAACAAGCAACTTGATATCTGACAATGAGAAAACTGACTAAAGAAAGAAAATCGAAGAGATTGTGCGTAAGAATATGATAAAGAATGAATACATTATTATACGACTTTCTTCACAGCTTTTGCCAAAATTTAAGTGATTTATTGAATCCATTATTGCAATGTGCAGTCATCTCATGTCAGTGCATTATTGCACAGATTCCCTTTTTTTTTTTTTTGCACTCCAGTCCCTAAGGACTGGAGTGCAATTTTGAAAACACTACCAATTAAAACTTGCGTTGAAAAAAAAAAAAAAAAGCAATCTGCGCGCAATGCGCGCAGATTGTCAAATTAAAAACAAAAAACCTCTGCGCGCATTGCGCGCAGTGGTTTCAATTAAAAAAAAAATTTCTGCGTCGTCTCCTTCCTCCTCACCCCACGACCGAAGCTGCGGCCAATTTGCTGGACAAATCCACACCACAACAACTCACCACCACCACAGCCGGCTTCAACATCACCACCACAGCACCTCACCTCACCCTCAACCACCACCCCATCAGCCAAATGGTAGCCATAAAAACCGAAATCACAGCCCCCAAATTCAGCCATAAACCACCGGAAAATACCACAAAAGTCACACCTAAACGGCCGGAAAATTGCTCCAAACGATTGCAAAATAGCTGGACCAAGACCACTGGTAAGATCTCCAATTTATTCCATCCGAATCGATCCGGGCGATTCATTCCAAAATCGGCCGATTCGGACCGATTCGGATCCAAATCGATCTGAGTTGGCCGAGATCGACCGATCTCCTAGTGAGGCCACCGTCTTTGATTGAAATCGGAGTGCCAAGCTCCGATCCCGTTTCGACTCAGCCGAGTCGTCTCCGACTCGACCTAGTTTTTGAACCCTGTTTACAAGACCCTAAATCTGTAAGGTTCTCTGCTTATGGAAGCCCTCAGTTAGGTGCACAGCATCCAGCTCTGGCAAAGACATGAGCCCCCAAGGGATATAAACTAGGTGGGTTTTATATAGCTGGAGCTTAAGGCTTATTTTCATTTTTCTGGGAAAGGCTGGATTTTTAATCTAAATTTGTCCCAATGGCTTTACGGCAGTAAAACCTTGTCTTGTAAATTCTGTGTGTATTCCATTAGGTTAGTTAGGGAAGCTCCTTCAACTTACAACATAGAACAATTATGCCAGGTATTTTCATCCCATCAATGTATAACATTGTTTGGCAGGTTAAATTTTGGATCTTTGGTAAACACACGCAATTGGTTTTGCATAACACCTAACTCTTGCCCTTGTATTCTTTAACTTTTTTGTTTCCAAAATCGCGTCTAGAGGACACAAATGTAACCAGAAGAAGATTCTCTTTGTTCCCACCCTATTTTTCCAAAATGACATTATTGGAACATATTATTTGCTTTATATTTCTAACAGCTTGTATTGTAAATTAAAATTACCTTACTGTACATTACCGCAGGTACATCAATGGCAACCACCAGAGCAACATTTTTAGGCAGCGGCACCCCTTCACTGAACCACGAATTTTTAGTAGCTAGCTGGAATGATGAGGCTTATCTGAATAAGGAGACCGAGGACCTCTCTGACTTAAGAATTTACTCCTTTTCAGAACTCAAGGTTGCAACTAGAAATTTCAGAAATGATGGAATTTTGGGAGAAGGTGGATTTGGAAGAGTGTACAAAGGTTGGATTGATGAGAAGTGTAACACCAAGGCCTTTTATTAAGGGCATTTTTGTAAATTGCCAAGTTTGAGTGCATGTTGGATGATTAGTTAATAAGTTAAGGGCCTTAGTTGCAATTTTAAGAAACTTTCATCCCAATTGTTTTAGGGCTTTTCTTCCCTTTTTCTTTCCATTTTATCTCTTTTCTTTCTCTCTACCCAATTTCCATTCTTCTTATCCTTCCTAGTGTTTTCATTTCTTGAAGAAGGAGGTAGAGGTGAGGAATTCCAAGGACAATCAAGTGGGAGAGCTTTAGAAGGGTTGCCTCATCCTTAACTCAAGGTATTTCTTCCATTGTATTTCTTTTGCCCATCTTAGATCTTTGAATTAGGAAGTAGGTTTTATGCTTTGAGTGTTAGTTAGGAAGATTTGATGTTGTATATCCTAGTGATGATTTTGTATAATGGTGATTTGAGGTGTGAGAGTGGATAAGTGTAAGATGTGTGTGTGTTTTATGCTTTGGTGCTTGATTGATCCTTGGAGAAATATGTGTTTGGATGGTTGAAATGTGATGTATGTTGGTTTCTTGCGTCTTTGGGAGTTGTTTTGGGGTTTGGTTGGTGTTTGATTGAAATTGTTTGAAGTTGGGAAGTTGGAGTTGGTTTTGGGTTCTTGCAAGGTTGCAGAGTGTTTTTTCTGGGCTCATTCGCAGCGTCATTCGCGCCGCAAATGAGACCGCGGCTCGTTGGGGGTAACCCTCTAGAGACATACGCAGCGCCGGCCGTACCGCGGATGACACCGCAGGTGGGTTGCCCCTTCGCCTTTGACCTGAGCCGCAGTATCAACCGCGTTGCAGTTGGTACCGCGGCTGGCCACTATTGGTGAGCCACGGTGTGAGCCGCGCCGCGACTGACGCCGCGGGTCACCACAGTCTCTTCCTTTTTCGCTCCATTTTGCGTGTTATGTTAGATGTAAGTCTTAGTTTTGTCTTTTGGATAGAATTAGTGAATTGATTGAGTGTTTGTTTTGTCTTATAGGTGAAGACTTCGATCATTCTTTTTCGAATTATCTTAGTTAGCTTGGACTGAGGTAAGTGGGGGTTTGTACTCTTTGCTCTTTTGAAAATGAGTTTTATGAACGATAAATGTTTTGAATTGATTATTTGTTGTATAAATGTATGGCTTAAGTGTGGTTAATTGCAATTGTTATAAAAGTGACAATGTGGCCTTATTGAATGAATGATTTGATGAATGAATTGATTGAGTTCTTGAATGTGGTATACTTTTGACGGGACTAGTTCCTTAATTGTATGCCTAATGTCTTTGGGACCGCACTAACCGGTTAAAGTTAGTTTTGGGGCCGCACCAACCGGTTAAAGTTGGTTTTGGGACCGTGTTAACTCGGTTAAAGTTAACAACTGGATATCCAGGGTCAATTGGAACCATTTGATAGAACTCATTGATTTGTTTATGAAAATGTATGTTTTGGTGAAAATGTGCTAATGGCCATGTTGCCTTCGTATTTACATTCGATAATGACTTTGTTTATGTAATGTATATGTATGAGTAACACTCTTAAGCCACAGGAAGTACTCTCACCACTTACTGAGTGATTAGTTTCGCTCACCCCTTGTTGTTTCATGCAGAGGACGATATTTTTGAAGAAGTTGATTAGACTGACTCGTGGTACTAGACTTGGTGATAGGATGTGATACAAAGCAAAGATTTTATATTAATTATCTTTGTATAGGATATTCCATTTTGATATATTTTGGGATCTTAGTAGAGTGTAGAGGATGATCCCTTATTTTGTTTGTGGATTGTCTTTGTAATGTATCACATGACTTTATATTGAGTTGGGTTCAATGAAATGGTTCTTTTAATCAGTCTAAGTTTGTTTTGTTAGCCTTATGTCATAGCGTAGTCTTGCCATGGCGGGTGTTATATTCCGAGTATGGGGTGTGACAAGAAGTCCACGTCAAAAAGTTGTAGCAGATCCCCAATTGCAGTTAAAAGATTGAAACATGAAAATATACAATGTTTTCTTGAGTGGCAGGTAATACTTGCTAAATTTATAACTAAATGCTCTTTTGTCAGCCTTCTTTATTCTATTGCTCTCCAATTTCTTGTTCCGAAATAACTCTTCTTCCGTTCATTAAATTGGTCATCTCTGGGTCATGGTGTAGTAATAGGGCCCTCATGGGCATATATGTAATTCTCACTCTTTGGGCCTTTTAGTAGATTAGAAAAACTTTGAAGGGCTTGGATGCAATTTTGTTGAATTGATTTAACCCAAAAGACTTAGGGTTCTTTCTATGTTCTTCTTTTCTTTTTGCAAGCTTCCTCTTCTAAATCTCTTTCCATTTCTCTACATTGGGTGAAGAAGGAATTGAATAACCCAACTTCCACTCACCAAGGGGAGCTAGTAAAAGCCCTTTTGAATCTTGCCCTCAAGGTATTTCCCTTCTTCCAAAGTCTAGTTCATTTCTTTAGCTTAGATTCTTTGATTTTGGTGGGATGGTAGTTGTAATTGGTATAATCCTTGAGTCTCGTGCTTTTAAGTGTTTTGTTTGTGCTTTAGAGTGTGTGAGTATGTGAGCTTTGGAGGCTAAAGACTTTTGGTGAGATGTGGGTATAAGATCTTAAGAAATTTTGTGTGATTTTGGAAGATAATCCATGATATATGTTGTATGTTGTGTTAAGATAGTGTTTTCTTGCCTCATTATGCCATTTTTAGAGCAACTTTGGTGTGGGATTGTGTTGGGTTGAGTTGAGAGAGTTTGATTTTGGGTTACGAGAGTTGCAAATGTTGCAGGTCGTCTTGCTGCGCTCATCCGCGGCTCGTTAGAGTCGCCTCTCTGGGCCCATCAGCGGTGCCATCTGCACTGCAGATGAGAACGCGGATGGTTGGCGACTGGCTTTGACTCGTGCCGTGACCTCAGCTGCACCGCGGCTGGAGTCACGGTTGGGTACTGTAGCTGAGCCGCGCCGCGACTGACGCCGCGAGTCAATGCAGTTTTTGCCTCTTTTCCTCGTGTTGCGTGTTAAGCTAGGTTTAAGCCTTCATTATGACTTCTTGATGGAATTAGTACATGATGCGAGTCTTATTGTGTGTTATAAGTGACGAAGGTGATTATCCTTATTCAGATTATTTGAACTAGTCCTTGGATTGAGGTAAGTAGTATTTGATTCTCTTTGTTTTTGGAAATGCATTTTGATGATGACAAGTTATTTGAATGATATTTTCTCTATATAAATGGGTTTACGTTTGATTACTTTGATTTTGCTATGAAATGAGTATATGTGGTCTAAATAATCATTTGAATGAACATATGTTTGAGCTCTTGTATGTGAAATGGATTTGTGACGGGACTAGTTCCTCATTTTGGTGTTTGTAGTAAATTATGTAGACCGTACTAACCAGGTGATAGTTAGTTTTGAACAGGACCAATCGGGTGATAGTTAGTTTTGGGCCGTATTAACCGAGTTGTAGTTAACAACTGGAATTCCAGGGTCATGTGTCCACTAACTACTTGAACTCTCTTTCTTTGAATCGTACTATGTGATGCTTTGAATTTGTATCGTGTATAAATTGACCACATGTTATGAATGATAATGAATTTTGTTTGATTGGAAATTACCTACATATATGAATAACAAACTAAAGCCCCAAAGAGAACTTTTGCTACTTATTGGGTGATTTTATCACTCACTCTACTTGTCTAACCTCGCAAATGATGATTTTGTAGAAGGTGACTGGAAAGATTTTTGGTCCTCATAGTCATAGTTAGGGTAGACATAAATGAAGTTATTTTTTATAGCATTGATGTGTAGTCATACTTTTGGTATAGATGAGGGTATTCATGTTTCTCCCAACTATTTTTGTTATTGGGGGAAAGAAATGTATTGGACATTGTACATCTTTTGATTATGAATAAAATGTTTTCCTTTGGGTATCTTTAGTACTCTTTGAGTCTTATATTGTGATTAGAGGATAATTATTTTGGTTTAACCTTGTGTTCTAGCTTAGTTTAAGACACTGCGGGTGGCACGTCTCGGGCACGGGGCGTGACACATGGAAGATTGGTAACTTTCCTTTTGTTCACCGCCATCAGTCTTTTTTTAAGCTAGTAATAGAATCATGGTCCTCACAAATGGTGAATCAAATCCCACAGAAGAAGTTCCATTCGTTCTAAAGTATTTTCTGTTTTCCAAAAAAGTTGATTGCATCAAATTCCAATAAAATAAGATCTTTTAGTATTGTTCACTTAATTATACAATATCAAGAACATGTACTGAATCGGCGTGTCTTTGCGAAACATACCGCTAAATGCATTAGAGCTTACTTCTAGCTTGTGAATAAGTGATTTGACAAATTCAATTTGGGATTCTGTACGCCTATATGATCATTTCCATGCCGAGATGGTGACAAGCCACAGAATTTTCCTACAAAATTAATCATCACAAGCGGAGTGTACAGGGTAGGTGATGCATTGAACAGTAGCAGTTAAAATTAGAATAATAATATTAGTAATGAAAGGGAATCTGAAATAGTGTAACACTAATGATATAATGGATGTGGATATCATAATCAAATGATTGTATTAAATAAATGAAATGAAAATGAAGAAGTATTATTTGAGTTTAAAACTTTAGGAGTAAATAGACTGGTCATTAGGTTTGCCTGAAGGAAAAGAGTCTGTCATGTCTCCTACATTTCTATTAAGAAGTACAAAATAGGTATATGGTTAGTTTTGTGAAAAATATACAGATACCTTTTAAGAATGATCCATTAAAAATTTAATGGGGCTTTGACTACTGGTTATAATATTCCAAGCTGTTTAACATATTTTGTTTCACATTTATTCTGCAGAATGAGATAGACATTCTTGGAGAACTTTCTCATCCTAACCTTATTAAGCTTTTGGGTTATTGTTGGGAGGAAGAAGAGCTTATCCTTGTCTATGAATTTATGCAAAGAGGCAGTTTGGACAACCATCTTTATGGAAGTAAGATTTTGATCATGCTTTAACAGTATTTCAAACAGCCCCGATCAGCTAAGCCAATGATCTCCCAATTCAAGTAATTTATTTCTTCGTCCTTTTCTTTCTTAGGGAGCTCAAATATCCAGCCACTTCCATGGGACATAAGGCTTAAGATTCTTAGTGGAGTAACTCGAGGACTGGCATTCTTGCATGCATAAAAAAAACAAGTTATTCACAGAGATTTTCACCTGGCACACATTTTGCTTGATGGTGTAAGTTAAATTAAGTTATTTCATCAGTATTCGCACAAATTGAGTAGTATATCTAACTTCTATTTTCTAATAATTTTATTCACTTGAACTTGGAGGTTTCTTCTTGGTCCTTATCCTATATATTTGTAAAAATTTTTACGTGCCCAATTTCATTTCCAAAGCTTATTCATTTAAATGTTTTTTCTTTTTCAGTCTTACAATGCCAAGATATCAGGTTTTGGATTGGCAAGGCTGGGTCTTTCGGATGGTGATACTCGTGTAACCACACGTGTTATGGGAACATATGGTTATGCTGCTCCAGAGTATGTAGCAACAGGTAATAATTGTAACCAGATCTATTGACCCTCTACGCTAGAAGAACCGCACTATTTACCAAACTAAAAGTTCATCTGATCTAGCTCAAAAAAGTCTGATCAAGACGCCAAAAGAAAGATGAGGTCTTAACTAGCAACCTTATGTAACAGGGCGCTTGTACGTGAAAAGTGATGTGTATGGTTTTGGTGTTGTAATGATTGAAGTGCTAACAGGTCTACGGGTTGTTGACCAAAATCGCCCAAGGGGGCAACGGAACTTGGTTGATTGGATCAAGCCTCATTCATCCAACAAAAGAAAGATAAAGAGCATATTGGATATCAAGTTACAAGGCAAATACCCAATTAAAGCTGTTGTGAAAATGGCTCAGCTTGCTCTAGCCTGTCTTTCTCATGAACCTGAAGCAAGACCATCTATGAAAGAAGTTGTGGATGCTCTAGAGTACATTGAATTTGCTAATGAAAAGCCAAGAGAACCTAGGACAGATTTGACACATTAAGAAGCTTATGGAAATGTTGAGCAACAACTGCAACATCTTTCTCTACTTCAACCAGGGAATTAAGGGCATCCATACTATCCATTACCTTAACGAAACTCCTGTAGTTATGCTTTCTCAAAGAACAGATACTTTTACACAGTTGTCCTGATTGAAATGATGCATGGTTTTGTCATATCTTTTTGGAGTAATTCCTAAGATTAGGATCCTTTTTGAATCAATTCTACAAATGGAAAAGTTTTGGGCCGTGTTTCTGGCTAAAGGATCATCGCATTTCCTGAATGCGTTAGTTTTTTTTTTTTTTCTTTCAAATTTCGTTCATTTCGGGCAGTGCGGAATTTAACGCAAAATCGCATTTGTAGAATGCGATGTCTAAAAGACATCGCATTCTTCAAATGCGATTTTGACTTTTTGACTTCTAACCCCAATTTTGACCATCCGAACCTTTACTTTTTAATTTTTTTTAATTTTAGGATTAGGGTTTGGTTTTTGACTTTTTGACATTAGGGTTTTGAGTTTTACCTTAATTTTTTAGAGTAGGTTCAAGGTGGTTTAACATTGTTAGTTTTGGGTTTAGGGTATTTATAGTTTATTATTAGACTTATAGTTTCTATTATTGGGTAAATGATTTGGAATTTATATTTTATTTTTTGAGACGAGAATTTAGGATTTGGGTTTTTTATTGTTTGGTTTTACTTTTAGGATCTGAATTTTTTGTTTTAGCGTTTAGGATAGCATATATAATTACACCTTAATTAGAGATTAAAATTTAAAATTCAAATACATAATTGTAGAGTTTAAAGTTGGTAGATAATTATAAAATTTGGAATATAGAATTAGGGTTTAGGGTTTATTAGATCTTAGGATTTGGAGTATATTAGGATATATGTGAATAGAACGATAAATGAGTAAAAATACAATGACATAAGAGTGAAAAGAAGACATCGCATTCTTCAAATGCGATTTTGGACCATCCGAACCTTTACTTTTTAATTTTTTTTAATTTTAGAATTAGGGTTTGGGTTTTGACTTTTTGACATTAGGGTTTGAGTTTTACCTTAATTTTTTAGAGTAGGTTCAAGGTGATTTAACATTGTTAGTTTTGGGTTTAGGGTATTTATAGTTTATTATTAGACTTATAGTTTCTATTATTGGGTATATGATTTGGAATTTATATTTTATTTTTTGAGGCGAGAATTTAGGATTTGGGTTTTTTATTGTTTGGTTTTGCTTTTAGGATCTGAATTTTTTGTTTTAGCGATTAGGATAGTGTAGACACCAAATTTTGACACACCTTTTGTAAAAATATGTGCGTCACTTTTATTTTAGGGGGTATTTTCCTATTTTTCAGGGGGTCGAGTACAATTTTCGCATATTATGTCTAATTCGTCACATTCAGGGGCAAAATGGTAATTTCGCCATGTAAATATTGATTTATTTTATCTTATTTCCTAAATACATGATTTTACTATTTTATCATTATTTATGATTTTAATGATTTTTAGGAGTCATTCATTATTTATTTAAAATTTTAATATTTTTAATTCAACGGCACGTTTTCCAATGCACTTTTTTTACGATAATTTTCAAGTAAAAATTTTATATATGCATTTTGAATACTCATAAATTTTCTGTAAAAATCTCATAATTTTCTAGAGGTCGTTTAGTATTTATTTAATTTTTATCTTTTTGTTTATTAAGGGCACGTTTCCCAAGAATGCGTTAATTTCAAAAATTTTGATTGAAAATTATGATATATGTGCTTTATGTGATAATATATGTTTTGCAAAATATTTGTGATGTCATTTATTAATTTTCATAAATGTTATAATTTTACCATATTTGGGTCACGCTTTCCAATGCACTTTTATTTAAAATTTTCTTTATGAGAATTTGTCTACAAGCATTTTATAAATTTTCCTGATTAAAAAATATATATATATAAAAATATTTTTATTTATTATTATTATTATTATTATTATTATTATTTTAAAAGACCATTTGGTATTTATTTTAAATGGTATTTTTCTAATGTTGAATTAACCTTTAATTTGTTATACTAAATTTTACTTTTTCCTTAATGTTGTATTTCAGTTTTTTATATATATATATATATAATATAATTCGTTAAAAAAAAAAAAAAAAAAGAAGGAGCAGCTGCAGTAAAACTGCAGCTGCTGCACGCAGCTGCAGAAGAAAAAACCAATTCCTCTGCAAAAAAACCAGATTTGGGGGGATTTTGGGTAGTTTTCTTTCCCTTTTTCACCCACCCTCATCATCACAACACTCACACACACCTGCATTTTCTTTCCCCTTCCTCTCCCTGCAATCAGACACAGACTCATACCTGCACATTTTCACTCCCCTGCAGACACCATCCACCAACACAACCTCACCTGCACTCTCACTCGGTCTCCCTCTTCCTAACTCCCTCTGCATCCCCTCTCCCTGCAATCACACACAGACACTTCTCACTCACTTCACTCACTCTCCCTCTCGTTTCTCTCCCTTCCTTCACCATTTTGCACACAGCTCACACTCAAACACAGCAAGCTCACGCACTCACTTCAGTTCACATTACACAGCACACACAATTCATGCAATACACACACCAATAAACACACACAAAAAACACACCTGCAGAAGCCTGCACTCTCCCTCTCCTTCACTCTCTTCTCTCTCGGCCAAACTCACTTGCACACACCCCCTACACTCACTCTCGGCTCCCTCACCAAAACACACTACTCACATACACCACAGACACACACCAATTCACAGTTCTCATCCCTCTCGTCCCCCTTCCCCAGCACACAAACACAATCCTCACGCACACATCTCACTCACAGCCATCCACAACGCATCTGCACACACACTCTCCCCTCACATTCGCACACAACCAGACCTGCACTTCACACACCTGCACACAGACACAACTCACACACACGACACACACAAAACACATAAACATACACACAGCTGCACCATCATTCTTACACACACATTACACACACAGAAGCACAACACGATTACACACATTACACACTTGCATTCCTGCAAACACAAATTCACACACATACATCAGCAAAATTCACACACAACACATACACCTGCAAATTCACGCACAACAGAAAAAAAAAAAAAAACCACAACAACAACAATCAATAACAGCTCCCGAAACCACCAAAACCCCAACAAAATCATCCACGGCCATCCACAGCCCCATTCCCAATCGACGCCCCGCCATCACAGTCGCAACACCAGAGCAGCGCTGCCACAATTACAACAGCCAAATCCACGGTTTCAAAGCTCACCTCAACCATCATTCTCTCTTCGGACAACAGGCAGTCCCTCTGGTCTCTCTCGCAACTTTCTTTTCTTTTTCTTGTATTATTTAATTATGCAATTTTGGGCACAAATGATTAATCATATAATGGTGAAATTGCGTATGAAAGGGGTGGAATTTAGGGTTGTGATTCGAGAGTTGCGAGTTAGAATTTAGGACTATGTTGTTCTCACAAAAAAAAAAAAAAAAAAAGAGAGAAAGAGAGAGAACGGAGAAGCCGAGAGATGATAGACTGAGAGAGAGAGGTAGACTGACAGAGAGAGAGAGGAGAAAAGGTATTGCAGAGAGAGAGAATCCGGCGAGAGAGAGAGAGAGAGGCAGCAGAGGTGAGTCGGAAGAGAAAGGGAAGAAAAACAAAGGGGAAATCTGAGAAAAAGGAAACGGAACAGGAAAGAAGCAGGAAGAAAAAGAAGAGAAGAAAAAAAAGAAAAGAGAGAAAAAGAGAAAAAAAAAAAGAAAATCTGGAAAAAAAAGAGAAAAAGAAAAATCGGGTAGAAGTAAAAAAAAAAAATAGTGAAACTACGTCGTTTTGACGTAGTTTCACTCAAAACTACGTCGTTTTGGTTAGTTAGTTTTTTAATTTATTTTTAATTAATAATAGGTATTTATTTTATAGTCCTTATATTGTCATTAATGCTACTGTGGCCCTAGAAATATTTGATTTGTGCATTTAAATTTCTTTTTATTGTAGATTGACCCCCATAATTTAATTTTCTTTGCAATTAGGTCCCGATTAATTGCATTTAGGTCCCTCAACTTTTAGATAATTATAATTTTGGCCCCTACATTTTTTAATTTCCATTTTTTGACCCTATATTTTTCGGTAATTACATTTTGACCCATGTAATTTTTCTGGAATTGCAATTTTACCCTCTGATATTTATGAAAATTGCAATTTTGCCTCCCAAGCTTGCTGTTATTATATTTTAGGCTTTAAATGTTGCTGAAAATTACATTTTGGCCCTTATACATTGCTGGAAATTCTATTTTTGCCTTAGAATACTTGCTGGAATTTCATTTTTATCCCTCCAACTTTGCTGGAATTTTATTCGAGTTATTACACTTGCTGGAATTTTATTTTTGGCCCCCTATTGTTGCTGAAATTTATATTTTGGTCCTTTATGTTGCTGGAATTTGTTTTAAGACCTCCATTAATTGTTAGAAATTTTATTTTAGTCTTTTATTTATTGCTGGAATTTTTGTTTTTGGGCATTATAGTTGCTGAAAATTATGTTTTAGCCTTTAAATTCATTGTAAACTATGCCATTACCTTAATTAGGGTTTAAAATTATAATTTTACTCTTTTGTTTGTTGAAAATCACATTTTTCACTTTGGAATGTTGTCTAAATTTCCATTTTTAATCCAAACCTTATAATATTTTATTTTTGCAAAAAAAAAAATAAAATAAAATAAAATAAAATAAAACAATAATTAGAACTAATTAAATCCCCAAAGCTTTTAATTATTGATTTTCGCATTTTATTTTATTTTATTTTATTTATGATTAATGTTCTAAAATTTGGTCTTATTAGTCTAATTAATGTTCCAATCAATTTCTTTATTTCTCTCTTAATTATTTTGGCAATCCTTATATTGTGTGTTAAAAAAAAATTTATTATCTATTATTGTACTTTATTTTATTATTTTATTATTTATTTTTTATTTAGTTTACTTAAATAATTTTCATTTTTCTTCCTAAATATTTAATCATTGCTTTTCTTTAACTTTTGTTTATTATTACCATAATTGTTTTGAATTATTATAACAAGTTTATAGTGGATTAATCTAAAATTGTTTTAATTAATGGTTTATTTATTTAAATAATGGTACCTTGATAAGTTTGTTCATGTTGTTAGCATTTTGTACCGGGTTTGCGAATGAGAGGTACCTCGATTACCCTTCCAATATTTTTTTATGTGCTTTTACGTGCTCCTATGTGTTTTTTCTATATGTTTTCATGTATCTTTGTGCTTATAATTTTTATCCATGTGTGAGTGTTTATTTATTTATGTCGTATTATTTACTCGAATTTAATTGTTGATTATTCAAAAAATGTAATAGATAGGTAATATGCTATTTAGTAAAAATTTT
Organism: Mitragyna speciosa; assembly: GCA_024721245.1. Taxonomy (NCBI): domain Eukaryota; kingdom Viridiplantae; phylum Streptophyta; class Magnoliopsida; order Gentianales; family Rubiaceae; genus Mitragyna; species Mitragyna speciosa. The sequence continues at coordinate 7,676,731 of CM045557.1, forward strand.
TGTATTTAGATAGTTAATGTAATAGATAGTTTGTGTGTTATCTATTTAACAAAAATCTTATGTATTTTAGATAGGAAATGTAATAGATAGGTTAGATAGGATATCTTTTATTCTCTTTCTATTTTTTTTAGATTGTAATTAGGTTATTCTCCGGTGTAATAGTTAGGGCTTTTGTGTGCTACGTGTGCTATGTGCTTATGTGTTTTATTCGCTTTCTCTAGGACTTTGCATTTAGAATATCATGTTTATGTGCTATATGCTCTTATGTGCTATTATGTGCTTTTATGTGATTATTGTTTTAATACATGCTTTATTTACTTGCTTTATTATCCTGTATGTGTATCGTTGCCACACTAGTCCAATGCTAGTTGTGGTTAATTCCGGTTTCTTCGCTAGTCCAACGCTAGCGGAGAACTTATAGAAAATAGGCTAGTCCAATGCTAAGCCTTTAGGTCATTTTAGCATTAGGAACATTTTTCGTATGCATTTCATGACATTTCACACACATTTTATCTTTTTAGACTTTTTCCATTTTCTATGAGTTTTTTATATACTTTATAACTTATTACTTATTTTAACCTCTATTTGGTGCATAACATTTAGATTCCACTACACATAGAATTTTAGGTCATTTGCGTGATTTCGACTAAAAAATAGTCATCTACTCACGTGGGAAGCGATGGCGTACATGTCGTTCCCCCCCTCCGTGAGTAGAAACAGATAGTCACGAGTTTATTAGTCCCCCGTACCCGTTATGTTGCATCCCTACTCTCTTTGATCACTTACTACCTATATTACTATTTTCCTTTTCTCTTGCATTCCATTTCGCATTTATACTCGTGACACCATCGAGGTCTAGATCCGGGTTTCGCAATTAATGCGATAATTCCGACCAAACCTCAATGGAACATTTTGTCCCTTAACGATATTCATTTTAGGACCAGATTTGCATTCATATAGTTGTATCCAAATGTGATAAAACTTTAGGGTTATATTAGGAAAATTTAGACTAAACCTCGCAACTAGTTTCGGCTAGGTTGAAAGGGTGCCTTAGGCGCAAGCCTTTGCCTTCCCTTTCTTCAACTGTGACTCCCGAACATTTTTCTCTTGTTTTCAAAGATCTGGAGTCGTCTAAAAGGGTTTTTCTTGTTTTTCTTATATTTTTCCAAAAAATCATTTCTTTAAATAAATCATTTCCAAATTTTTTCCTTTCACAAAATATTTTCGGGTGACTTGGTACACCAAAACTCAATACCAGGTGGCGACTCCTTTTTCATTAAAGAAACCCTTTTAGACTCTATTTTTCGGGCCCAAAAATCGTCGCATTTCAAAAAGTCCCATTTTAGGCCCTTTTTCTTTTATTTTAAAATAAAGCATTTGTTTGTCGTGTTTTTGTCGAATCATCTTTTACAAAGTATTTTCTAAAAAATTATTTTTACAAGAAATTTACACGCTTCTTTTTCCAATAAACACAACCATATTTAATTCTTCCTTTTCATTTTTTTCGACTTTAACTAGTTCTCTTTCGAAAAATGGGGCGCGACAGATAGCATATATAATTACACCTTAATTAGGGATTAAAATTTAAAATTCAAATACATAATTGTAGAGTTTAAAGTTGGTAGATAATTATAAAATTTGGAATATAGAATTAGGGTTTAGGGTTTATTAGATCTTAGGATTCGGAGTATATTAGGATATATGTGAATAGAACGATAAATGAGTAAAAATATAATGACATAAAAGTGAAAAGAGTTGCAAATACTACATAATGAAAGTATTATAGATAATTAATAATATATAATAACAACATTGAAAGAAATAAAAATAATACATAAAGAGTCTAATGTGGCCCTAATGTACCATGTGTCCCGCATCCAGTAGGCCTACGAATTCTACGTGTCCTACGAGGTATGTCTCTGGATACATGTTGGGCCTCTTGGTCATCGTGCATAGTGTCCTCAAACTCTGAAGTGAAGCCTGCAAAAGGCACTGGTGAAGTAGAAATGCCTATTGTGAAGGCTTGCATAATATAGGACGGACCAAATGTTGGAAATGGTAAAGTCGTCGAAGCTTGATTTTGCACATAATAAGGCGGAGTGATCGGGGATGATATGGTAGGCTACTATGATGTGCCTTCACCGTGACCATACAAATGAGATGAGATATAACCAGGCTGATTGGAAGGCTCACCATGATAATACGGCTGAGAAGGGCCTTCATCGTGATGGTATGACTGAGAAGTACCATAACCAGTCGACTGGGAAGGGCCTTCACCGCAATCAGTCTCCTCGCCAGATCGAACACGACGGCGACGTCCTCCACCATGATTGCTTCCCGGGACATTTCGAGCAGCTCTACGAACTCGACAAGCACTAATGTGATCATCAACACCGGGAAAATGCAAATCTACAGGGCGATGTGAAAGACGGTCTAACTCTCCAACCCCACGTAGCGTCTCATATGTCATGCCTCGAACGATAGTCCACACATCAGTTGCTGCCGGCTCAGTATCGAGCAAGTTATCAATAGATAGATGATGCATGCGGGACACCATGTCAGACTGCAAAAAAAAAAAAAATTTAAAAATAATAATTTGTTAAACATAATACAAAATTTAAAGAAAATATAAAGCACTTACAACGTAATTTGTTCTCGAGCCGTCACCCTGATAACCTTCCGGTTGAGTAGGACGGTGACTGGGATTGGAAACGTACAACACTATCCTCTCTCTGTACCAACGAATGTACTCATATGATGGACTTCTGGTATCGACAGCCGGTGTGCTTCGAACAACCGTATCATGACGTTCCATCCATGAATTGATATATGTTTGGTGAAATAAACGCCAGTTGGTGGAAGTACGACCACGACGGTCAATTGTATGTAGGTGAGGCTGTGCATCCATAAGTAATTGATGTGGTATAGTCTGCTCTATTCCGAACTGACATAAACCCTGTGAGGAAGGTGAGCCTCCACAATCTCCCAACAAATAAGATAGGTTACTGATTACCAAATTTTACTACCGGCGGTATAGTAATGTGGTAGCATAGTAAGCACGTGGTCAGAATACGGCTACCAAATGAACTGCAACAATAATGAAATTTAAATTAAAGATATTTAAAGATATATTGTAACAATTTTAAGCAAATTACAACTAGAAAAAATATTTAGGGTTAATTACACTTTGCCTCCCTGAAAGCGGGGGTAAAAGACACTTTGCCCCCCTAAATACAAAAAATATGCATTTTGCGCCAAAAATTTTTTGTTAATTTTTTTATTAACTTTAATTTATTAAAAGACTAAACTGCCCTTATAATTACTTGTGTAATGACAAATACAGCCATAGGTATTAAAACTTACTTTTTTTCTATTTTATCGTATGCATGTGTATTGTGCATGTAGAATAAAAGTCTCTATATATAATTTTAAAAAATAAATATTTTGAAAGAATTTGTATATGCTTTTTGACTAAACATATAAAATGCATAAAAAGTTTTGTCATATAATGGTTTATGTATAATATTTTAATTTGTGAAAAATTTTTAAAATTTGCATAATAGCAATGACGTATCTTTTGCATTATATTCAAAAGATTAAAGCTTTACAGCAAAATTTTTATACATGCATATATATACGACCAATAAAATGATAGAATTTTAATCAATTTGATATCTAATACACAAACAAAAGTGTTAAAATTGATATTAATGTGTATAATATTAATGTAAACGGAAAAAGAGTTAAAATTGATATTAATGTAGCATAATATATTAAACATAATATAATACTGCAATAAATATCCTCAAATATTGCGATATAGATTTAAAAAATAATAAACCTTAAAAAATGAATTATTTAGTCCATAAAAAGGTCAAAGTACTAATACTGTTATACAAAATTTTCAATCTCCATCAGATTTTATTTTTTAAAATCTAATTATCTTACTAATCTAAATAAATAATTTTATCCATCGACATCTTATAAATAAATATATTAGTAAGAAAGAAATAACCAATCTAATAATAAAAAAATATGCATAAATAACTTGAGAGACCTTATTAGAAGGTAAAAATACTTAAAGTTTAGGGTCTTTTTTTTTTAAAAACTTATTTGTTGTTTTTAAAAGTATTAATGGCATTTTTAGAATACTTGAGTGGCATTTTTAGTTTATACTATCAAAACTAATTATAAGGGCAATTTAGACCTTTAATAATGTATACAAATTGAAGTAAATAAAACAAATTTAACCAATAGTCTTTGGTGCAAAGTGCATGTTTTTTGTATTCAGGGGGGGCAAAGTGTCTGTTACCCCTGCTTTCAAGGAGGCAAAGTGTAATTAACCCTAATGTTTAAATTAAATATATATTGTAAAAATTTTAAACAATTTATCTCTTTCGGTCGCAACCTATCCAATTGATCTCGAAACATTGGCAAAACATGCCGAGAAACCCTATGCAGGTCAAACTCAACGTCCCACCTAAAAAAGTAATTGAAATTTTAATAAAAATAAAAATAATATTTAGTCCAACAGTAATGATGCATGCATAGTTTTTTTCTTACCGAGACCCATATGGTCCATGAACATTTGTCGATGGCACCAATCTATTAGGACGCATAATAGAGAGTCGCTCCCAAGCCCATAACTGAAGTAGTACCAATGGACCACAAATCTCTCGCGCCGTAGGTAATGTGGCATCACACATACTGCGATATAGTATAGCTAGTACCGCAGAACCCCAACTGTATCCCCTAACACTCTCTAAATCTCTCAAAAGCGGTAACAATCGTAGAGGCACTAGATTGCCCGATTTATCAGAAAATAAGTGGCCCCCCAACAACATCATGATGTATATACGAGCACGCTGTCGACAAGCATCGCCTGATGCATCATCCGGAAAATGTACCTGTAGTGCGGCATTCAAGCAACGCATCTTCAATCGAACTCCCAAAATGTCTGATCGGTCAGGAAGAAAGCCTAACAACTCCTGACACATGAGCATCCATTCCTCTATGGGGTGTTCCATGTCATCTGTAATAACAGCCGGACCATCAACAGGTAGACCCCAGAGAACCTCAACGTCCTGCAAAGTCATAGTCACTTCGCCTATAGGCAAGTGAAAAGTATGAGTCTCGGGTCACCAGCGCTCGACTAGACTAGTCACAAGTGCATGATCGACAGTAATGTATCCGCACTGTAATATGCCATCAAAACTTGCTATACGAATATAATGTCGCACACACTCTGGTGGAGGTATATGATCCCACAACAAACCATCACCTCGCCTACACGTCCGCTATGTATCATCAATGTCATTACGAAATATAAAACGTGCCCGATGCGAATTATTGGGAAGTATGAGGTCATAAATATATGGTCCTTGTTGTGGACCAAATGTAGAACGATCAGCCATTATACACCACAAAGTCTGTGAGAATAACAAAACAAAGGAATATCAGACATATTGTATAAAATTAAAAATAAATAGTTTGTTTAACAATAATTCTATTATAATTCAAACCAACCAAACAAAAGAAATGTAATTGACAACAAAGTAAAGTTAAAAATATTTTAACATTAATTCTAATATAATTCTAACTAACAAAACAAATGATTATGTTCACAACAAAATAAACAAACTTAAAAATGTTTTCAATATTAATTCTAATGTAATTCGAACTAATAAAACAAAAAGGAATTTAATTGACAACAAAGCAAACGTACGAAGATTTCAACATTAATTCCAATGTAATTTTAACCAACAAAACAAAGGAACATAATTGACAACAAAACAAACTTAAAAACATTTTTAGCATTAATTCGAATGTAATTCGAACTAATAAAACAAAAGATGATGACAACGGAATACAACAAAATAATCCATATACTAAATCTAATTTCTATGTTGCGATGTCGGACAGTTTCTACTGTTGTGGCCAGTCTGATGACAACGTTTGCACTTTCTTGGTTTGTCAGGCTATCTTTGGTCCATTTCATTTCGTATCCGACTTCCCCTTACATGGCCTGGCCGACGATCAATAAATCGGCTATTATCTGCACGAATCTCCCAATCTGTCACCAGCCAATCATCAGGATGTGGCAAAATAGAAAATCTACTTGCATACTGAGCAATGTGTGTCGCACGAGTATATGTAGGATCAAAAAATCGGAAAGGATCTTCACACATCTTCCTACAAACGGCCATTACATGAGAGCATGGAAATCTGTATATTTGCCATTTCATGCATGTACAGGTTCTTTGATAATACCGTACTGTATGACTGTTTCCACCCTTGTTGTGAAGTCTTCTCTTAATCATAACCGTGTACACACTTGTAGAAACATCGACTTCCATAACTTGATGTCGTGCAACAGCTTGGTCAATTTCCTTAAATCTCTTCCACTAATTTGGCGGGAATGGTTCACGATAGTGGGCAGCTAATTCTCTATTTTCATTAAACATTTTCATTGTCCGATGAAATGTCAACTCGATGCACGCTTTGATAGGCATCCATCTTACCCCATGAGAACATTATTATTCCTAATTTCTTTTCACTTCTTATTCATTTTTCTAATTATCTATGTTACATTTTTTTAAACCCTAAACTAATGACTACATCATGTTATCATAATTACAAGAGACTAATTAAAAATTTTAATTAGTTCCTCACTTATTCTTACTTTTTATAAATTATTTCACTTGCAATCAATTATATTATTTCCTAATTATTCCTAATTTCTTTTTACTTCTTATTCATTTTCTAATTATCTATGTTACATTTTTTTAAACCCTAAACTAATGACTACATCATGCTATCATAATTACAAAAGACTATTTAAAAATTTTAATTAGTTCCTCACTTATTCCTACTTTTTTTATAAATTATGTCACATGCAATTAATTATATTATTTCCTAATTATTCCTAATTTCTTTTTACTTCTTATTCATTTTTCTAATTATCTATGTTACATTTTTTTAAACCCTAAACTAATGACTACATCATGTTATCATAATTACAAGAGACTATTTAAAAATTTTAATTAGTTCCTCACCTATTCTTACTTTTTATAAATTATTTCACATGCAATCAATTATATTATTTCCTAATTATTCCTAATTTCTTTTTACTTCTTATTCATTTTTCTAATTATCTATGTTACATTTTTTTAAACCCTAAACTAATGACTACATCATGCTATCATAATTACAAAAGACTATTTAAAAATTTTAATCAGTTCCTCACTTATTCCTACTTTTTTATAAATTATGTCACATGCAATTAATTATATTATTTCCTAATTATTCCTAATTTCTTTTTACTTCTTATTTATTTTTCTAATTATCTATGTTACAATTTTTTAAACCTTAAACTAATGACTACATCATGTTATCATAATTACAAGAGACTATTTAAAAATTTTAATTAGTTACTCACTTATTCTTACTTTTTATAAATTATGTCACATGCAATCAATTATATTATTTCCTAATTATTCCTAATTTCTTTTTACTTCTTATTTATTTTTCTAATTATCTATGTTACATTTTTTAAACCCTAAACTAATGACTACATCATGTTATCATAATTACAAGAGACTATTTAAAAATTTTAATTAGTTCCTCACTTATTCTTACTTTTTATAAATTATCTCACATGCCATCAATTATATTATTTCTTAATTATTCCTAATTTCTTTTTTCATAATCCTTTTTACTTCTTACTTATTTTTCTAATTATCTATGTTACATTTTTTTAAACCCTAAACTAATGACTACAACATGTTATCATAATTACAAAAGACTATTTAAAAATTTTAATTAGTTCCTGGCTTATTCTTACTTTTTATAAATTATATCACATTCAATCAATTATATTCTTTCCTAATTATTCCTAATTTCTTTTTATTTTTTATTTAATTTTCTAATTATCTATGTTACATTTTTTTAACCCTAAACTAATATTTCCCTGCTTATCCTTTTAAATTTACTTCCTACTTATTTGCGTAATTTTTTTTCTAGCTTCAAACTATTTCCAGTAATTTTCTAGTTTACATAATTCATCTAAATACCAACATTCAATGAAAAATTCAACATGTTCATGAATTAACCTAAATAAATTAGCATCATTTTCCATGAAAATAATACAACAGTTATAATCCAATTTAATTGGTAGTCTTTGAGAAAAAATAAAGACATTAATAAACAATCAAGTTTACATATTATACCCAAAAAACAATGACATATATACATAAATTAACATCACAAAACATTAAAATACAATATGTAATATACATAAATTAACATCACAAAACATTAACTTATAAACTGTAATATACATAAATAAACATCATAAAACATTACTATATAAACTGCAATATACATAATAAATTAACCAAATGTATAACAATATTTATAACAAATACAAATGTAAAAAACCTAACCAATATCCGACTGATTTTTGGCTTGGTTTCAACAGTGAAGAGCAACAGCAAAACACCATTGTTGTTGGGGGGCCGGCAGCAAATAAATCTAGAGCAAACAATGGACACAAAATTGAAGGAAGAAAACAACGAACACTGGCTGGATTTGAGCAGAAACCGGAGAGCAAAAATGAAGAATGAAGATTGCAAAACTGGAGCAGACAAACTGGAGAAAGGGTTGGTATAAAGCTTTGAGACAGCGCATTCTAGGAATGCGCTGTCTCAGCAGATGAACTGGAGAGAGGGTCGGTATAAAGCTTTGAGACAGCGCATTCCTGGAATGCACTGTCTCACCCGTGACCTGCAAAGCTGCAGCAAACAGTTTGCTACAGCTTTGCAACTTTGCAGCCCGGTCAGCGGGCACGCGACATCGCATTCCTGGAATGCGATGATCACAGTGCCAGAAATCCCCCCAAAACTATCCCATTTTTAGAATTGATTCAAAAATTCATCATAATCTTAGGAATTACTCTATCTTTTTGGTACGTGGATTTTGTTTTTGGGCTTTATCAGGGATTGGTGTTAATTCATCTACTTGAACTCAAGTATTTACAAGATGTACATTATAAATTTACAAGATGTACATTATATTCTATTTGGATATTGAGAAGATTTGGATTATTATCTGGCAGACTAGAAGAACATTCGCTGAATCGTAAGTGTTGAATTTGAGAGAAAAGGCATACAATATCTTTTTTCAGGAGGAATTTACAAGCTGATGACGCCTTGCCAATGTAACTTTTGTCGTCATGTTTGGTTACTACATTATGCCAATCATTTGTAGTAGTATTTAAGGGTTGATAATTTCAAAATTCAATTTCATCTGTAGTAGGGGTAATTAAGGGTCAATAATTTCAAATTTTGATTATCGGATATTATGGAGAATTTCAAGATACTATAATGCATCACATGTAAACAATGCAGTTTAATGGTCATGATATATCTTCAAACTGTACGTCTATCCTATGTTTCATGGGGTTATTCAAGTATTAGAGGCCTAAAAGTTTCTATGTGAGTGATGAACCAATTAAAATAAAAAGTCGGCAATCTCTTGTGAAATGAATAGGCTTATGACAATTGAAGCATATGAACCCTTCTTCTTAAATTTAATTAAGTTGGCAAATTGGTTTTTTTTTTTTTGATTGATTTACTTGATTGGCCTTCTTCACCACATGAATTTTGAATTTATGTCCAGATTGCCCTCTTTTTCTTGGAACATTATGGTTTTGCTCTTGCTTTCTCATTTCTTTCCCAAGACGGAGATGATTGGCCAAAATTTTAATAGAAATTTCTTCTTTCTTATGTTTTAAATTTCTCAACATCTTTCCTAGCACTCAATAAAATTTACCACTTGTTTTATAACTACCGAGTAATATTTTCCTTCTTTTTGTGATCATAAACCCTATTATTTAAACAAAACACGAGGACAATGTCAGTCAAGCCTCAACTTTTGTTCACTTGCATGTTTTATTATCTTCTTTACCAGGCAATGCAATCATTTTCTCTGCCAGAAGAAGATAGTGCTATGGTTCCAAAGGTTAATGATTGATATTGACTTTGCTCACAATTCATAAATGAAGCTGTTCTATGGTAAGAAAGTAGTCTTCAATATCAGCCATAATCTAGTTCAACGTCACTAAATCAAACACTTGGAAGTAGATTGACACTTTGTCAAATAAAATCTTGAATATAAGGTAACACAATTTCCATTAATCAAGTTAGATTATCAGCTACCCAGTATACTCAAAAAAGTTGTACCGAGTAAAAGTTTTTATGACTCATTTGGCAAGTTGAGCATGTGGGGTGTCTACACACACACCAACTTGATGAGGAGTATTGAGATGAGCTGATAGATGTAAATATCTTTTTAAATTTGTGAGTGATTAGAATTAGATATCAATCATGGACTAGGATAAGTGATAAGTATTAGATATCAGTCAAAAATTAGGATAGATTATATACAAATTCAAATTTGTCTAGATTAATTGTAACTTTTCCTAGTGTAAGTGTATAAATATGATGCGGTATCATTTGTGGAAGATGGAGAAATACATAAAATATTTTCTCAACCTTTTTTTCTTTACAATATCAAATTGATTAGGGCAGAGTATTAATATATTCATGCTTATAAATTAATAACAACGTAATTGTTTATCTCAAATTTAAATATTTGCTTATACAATCTGCGGTCTCCTGGAGATATGATTGATAATATAGAGTTTCAAAATACTTAGGGTCCGTTTGGTTCAAATTTATCAATTACCATCACTATCGGTATTATTAACCTAACTATGAGTATGTGTTTTGATGATTCCCGCTAACATGTTTCGTTTAATAATGAAATGGGTATCATTATAAAAATGCTTGTTTGGTTTATTGAAATGACTTTCAAGTATAATATTTTTTAGATTTCTTATTTTGTATATTTTTAAAGAAATTTTCTAAAAGATTTCTTCAATTCTAAATATAGCCATGCTCTAATTCGAGTTTTATGCAAATGATAACCTTAAAAAAAGTCATTTTTATTATCTTAACAGAGAGTACTATTTATCTTTGATTTTCAGTTTAATCTTTTATAAAAAAAATTTAATGTAAAAAAAATTATTAAAAAGAATTTTTATAAAAAATTTTATCAAGTACTAATAAAAAATATTCAAAATCAAAAGACAAATCTCAGAGAGAGAGAGAGAGAGGAATAGTATATTAGGATGTGGGTAACTCAAATGATATGTATTTTTTTAGTAGGTGTGTATTTGACCTTAATCATAAGAATTAATGAGTTTGGTAGAATAGTATTTTGGGAGGAATCATTAACACCCCATATTAATCACTATCATTCCCATTGAATGATAGTGATAGTTGTTGAACAAATATCAACAATGGGTGTCATTACTTATGATACTTATTCCTCTCCTTGATTCCCCTAAACCAAACACCTCCTTAGATTTCATTAGTTATGAGTTGTTTGCTTGCAATATTATATGTAATTTCAATGAAATCAATTCTTATGTTACCAAGTTGTTGTTTCACAATATTGATTGCTTTCTTAAAATATTTATTATTTTTCATATTGTAATATTGATGTTATTATTAAACCAAGCAAATGAGTACTATAAGATCATTGTGAATATCATACTTTGAAAAGAAAAACAATAAAAAAAAAAAAACAGATCCATCAACCAATCAAGCCTATTGATAGGAGATTGCAGAAATAAAAAGTTAAAAAATTTTATCAAAAGTTAAAATTTCCATTGGATTGAGCTGACATCGATTACGGTTGTCTTGTCATTACTGTTAATATATAGTAAGAAGTATGATCAGAATTAGTATTTTTTTATTTATTGTTCATAATAACTTATTCAAAATAGAAAATATTTTCTCAAATTAATATGGAAATAGAAAGCGAAATCAGGACCACAAGGGTAACAGAAAAACAATATAGAAAATTCAAGATCGCAAATCACAACGGGAGATTCTTAAATCCGTGGTGTGTAAATTTAAGATGGGAATAACCCCCATCCCCACGTTCACTTTCTTGGCAACAGAGAGATAATGAAATAGAAAGCTTTCTATAGAGATTTTGCTCATTCCAGAATTGTGAAGAATGACAGAGGTCAACTTACGCGTGAAGAAAATTTTCTTGGCACAGTAATAGACAAACATTAAGCATGATTTCATGTAAAATGGCTGTAAACAAACAGGAGCCAAGGTCATATTTGTGTAACAAATAAGCCCATAAATGTAAAAACTGGGACAATTTTGTGGTTCCCCTGGTTCCACCTCGTGTATGCTGTTCAATAAAATTAATGGTGTAGGTCATCAGCATGAATGTATGATTTAAAGGGTATAGGAATGATTGCAAGTTCACGGGACTATTAGTTGTGATAGATTGAATTATCAAACATGGTTGCAGTTTACGACAATTGGGAAAGGCTGGTTCAAGCAACACTACGCAGAGAGGAGCTCCGGATCAGTGGTCTTAGGACCACGAGTGACCTTTCCTTAGTATCATCTTCCTCCTCATCTCACCCCCCACTTTCAGCTTTCGAGTTCTCTGGCTCTTTGGTAGGGGAATCTTTTTCGTACCCACAAATTCTCCAAGCCACTGATTGCTTGAGTAGCT
>CM045557.1:7689436-7798554 GCA_024721245.1 Mitragyna speciosa
ATCGAACAGAAATTTTACATCCACACTCTGATCCGACCCTTGCATTACAAATTCCTTTAAACCAGTAAAATGACAAAATTCGGCCTTCCCTGAAGCAGTAGGAAACACTATTGACGTATGTTTCGTTGTCAAATTTAGCAAACCAGACACCTCTTCAATAGTGACAGTCATCTTCTCGATCCCGATCCTGAATGCTGAGCACTGGGATCCCATATGTGAAACAGAGCTTCCACCAACGTCCATCTGCCTTCTATATCCTTAAAATCGCCAATTAGTCCTAAGAACACTGCCTACTTGCTTGATTTCACTAGAGGGACATAGGGTTGGCAATTTCTGGGACTTCGGGTGGGACTGCCAACAATCTGGTAGATATACGCCGCGGACTTTCCATCTTGAAGCATGTCCACTCATATCAGATCCCTTACCTACAGGCCCTACTTCTCGAGTTTTTACAAAAAATTTAACGTGAAATTCCCATAAAAGGGTTATATACCCGCGCGGGAAACAAGGTCTGGCTTATTCTAACAAATGGGGTTCCCTAGGCGGCATCCCCTTCTAGGGTTAATGCATGATGCCAGTTTATTAAAGCAGAACAAAAATAGACGAATCTCTCGAAACGATATTATTAAGAATCCTATCTACAATTATGCATGATGATTTTTGATTGATTTTTTTTTTTTTTTTTTAAAAGGGTCACAAACTGTACAAAAGGATTACTGATTTCAAATTTATGTATTTGCTACAAAATAAGTATGTATAGAAAAATAATGTCTTTAAAAAAGAATTTCGGTGTTTGCAAACTTCAAACATGGTGTATATAAGTCAAAAAAAATCAGATTTTTTTTATTTCTTTTTTTTTTTTTCTTTAAGTTAAAAATTATCATTATTGAATTCTTGGGTATTTCTGGGTTTACAAAATAAACTTTTGTGAGAAACTAGGAGATACCTATATATTTATTTTTCGAAAGAATACGAACTTGTAAGATGAGAAATATGAACATGCCAAAAACGGGTTAATTTCTTATAAGAGCACCATGCCAGGGCTCTTTATTCTACGGTTTATGAATGCAATCGAAACGAGAGAAAATGCGTTAGTTTTCAACAATATCACATAACACATTGATAAAGCAAATAGCAATAAACAGTATAACAGAAAAAGATAAATAAAGAGGGGTGGATTCCCTCCTCTCGTGCTTAGTGTACCTGATAGGGTAAGGTTGACTCTATTCTAGGTTATTCTACATGGATGCCATGAGGTTGGGCTTACTAATGCATCTAGACTCGATTAGGCTGTCGGTTCCCAAGCCTTCAGACCTAAAGGTAAGGGTCATCAATCCCAAAACCCTTGGTCGGTGGCTCGAGCGATCCCCCGGACACTGCTACGTGCACATCGTGCCCCGGCCACGTGTCCAAGTGGATCTGTTTTAAAGCCCAAATCCCTAGACTTGTGGACTCAAGCCGAGAGTTCGGGTGATCTCCCAAACATGATTACGTGCACATCGTGCCCCGCGCACATGCCTAAGTAGATCAATCCTATTCCTAACTGGGATGGGTGGGTGACAACCACCAAAAGATAAAAAGGGTAAAAACATCGAATGCACGTATGAAGTGCTCCTTATGAGAGGAAGGAATGTAACAATTAACACGCGTGGGCTCTAAGGGTGATTGACCCCTTCCCCAAATGCAAGCGCGGTCGAGTAAAGCAGTAACAAGTGAATAAATCATACATACATCACATAAGTACCGAGAGACGGGAAGTGCAAGATGCAAAAGAAAAACCTAAAAACCTAGAAAAAATAGAAATGCAATCATAAGCATCCAAATGCAATAAAATGAAAGGGTTAGAAAAAGAATAAAATGACTAAACCTAGTGCTCGGACTCACTAGTGATCCCCAGTGGAGTCGCCAGCTGTCGCGCCCCCATTTTTCGAAAAATAAATAGAAGGTGTAAAGAAGATGTCGGGAAAAGGGAAAAGGAAGTATTAAATGTAATGTTGTGGTTATTAAAAAAAACGTGTAAATTTTTTTGTAAAAACTAATTTTTTGAAAATGCTTTGTAAAAGATGATTCGATAAAATGTGACAAAACAAATGCTTTACTTTAAAAAATAAAAGAAAAAGGGCCTAAAATGGGACTTTTGAAATGCGACGATTTTTGGGCCCGAAAATAGAGTCTAAAAAGGGTTTTTTAGTGAAAAAGGAGTCGCCACTTGATATTGAGTTTTGGTGTACCAAGTCACCCGAAAATATTTTATAAAAGGTAAGAAAATTAAGAATGATTCATTTAAAGAAATGATTTTGGCAAAATATAGGAAAAACAAGAAAAACCCTTTTAGACGACTCCAGGTCTTTGAAAACAAGAGAAAAAGGTTCGGGAGTCACAGTTGAAGAAAGGGAAGGCAAAGGCTCGTGCCTAAGGCACCCTTTCAACCTAGCCGAAACTAGTTGCGAGGTTTAGTCTAAATTTTCCTAATATAACCCTAAGATTTTATCACATTTGGATGCAACTATATGAATGCAAATCTAATCCTAAAAATGGATATCGATAAGGGACGAAATATTCCATTGAGGTTTGGTCGGGATTATCGCATTAATTGCGAAACTCGAGTCTAGACCTCGATGGAGTCACGAGTATAGATGCAAAATGAAATGCAAAAGAAAAGGAAAATAGTAAGTATAGGTAGTAAATGATCAAAGAGAGTAGGAATGCAACATAACGGGTACGGGGAACTAATAAACTCGTGACTAACTGTTTCTACTCACGGAGGGGGGAACGACATGTACGCCATCGCTTCCCACGTGAGTAGATGACTATTTCTTAGTCTAAATCATGCAAATGGCCTAAAATTCTATGTGTAGTGGAATCTAAAATTATGCACCAAATAGATGTTAAAATAAGTAACAAGTTATAAAGTATATATAAAAAAAACTCATAGAAAGTGGGAAAAGCCTAAAAAGATAAAATGTGTGTGAAATGTCATGAAATGCATACAAAAAATATTCCTAATGCTAAAATGACCTAAAGGCTTAGCATTGGACTAGCCTATTTTCTATAAGTTCTCCGCTAGCGTTGGACTAGAGGAAGAAATCGAAATTAACCACAACTAGCTTTGGACTAGTGTGGCGACGATACACATATATAATTAAAGCTAAGTAAATAAATAAAGCATGTATTAAAGCAATAAATCACATAAGAGCAAGTAATAGCAAGTAGGAGCACATAGCACATAAGCATGGTATTCTAGATGCAAGTTCCTAGGAAAAGCGAATAAAACACACAAGCACATAACACACATAGCACACAAAAAGCCCTAACTATTACACCGAAGAAGCCTAATTACAATCTAAAAATAAAAAAGGTAACCTATCTAGCCTATCTATTACATTTTCTATCTAAATACAAAATTTTGCTAAATAGAATATTACCTATCTATTACATTTCTTTGAATAATCAAAAATTAAATTCAAATAAATAATATGACATAAATAAATAAAAACTCTCACATGGATAAAAATTATAAGCACAAAAACACGTAGAAAAACACATAGGAGCACGTAGGAGCACATAAAAAGAAATATTGGAAGGGTAATCGAGATACCTCTCATTCGTAAACCCGGTATAAATGGCTACTAAAATGAACAAACATGTCAAAATTATCACTATTTAATAAATCAATCACTAATTGAATAATTTTCTACCGATCAATATGAACATGCTATGATAATTCAAACAATTATAGCAATAATAAACAAAAATAGAAAAAAAATAATGATAATAATAATTAATTATTTAGGAAGAAAAAGGAAAATTATTTAAGTAAAGATAAGTAAGTAGATAAATAAATAAAGTAGAACAACAAAAATAACATAAAAATAAAAATAAAATAAATAATAATAATAATAATAATAATAATAATAGAAGATAAAACATAATAATACATACATTGAAATTTTAACACCTCAAATAATAATTGTTAAAATAACTAGAAGAAAATAGAGAAACTAATTTGAACATTAATTAGACTAACAAGACCCAATTTTAGAATATTAATTATAAGTTTGATAAAATAAATAAAAAAAATGTAAAAAGAGATAATTTAAAGCTTTGAGGACTTAATTAATTCTAATTAATACTTTTTTTTTTTTGGCAAAAATAAAATATTATAGGATTTGGATTAAAAGTGGAAATTTAGGCAATATTCTAAAGTAAAAAATGTAATTTATGAGGAACAAAAGGATAAAATTATAATTTCAAACCCCAATTAAGGTAATGACATAGTTTACAATGAATTTAAAGGCCAAAATATAATTTTCAGCGAGTATAATGCCCAAAAATAAAAAATTCCAGCAATACTTAAGTCCAAGAATATAATTTCAGCAAAGTCATTAAACAATACCTAATTTACAGCAATGTCTAGGGTCAAATTATAATTTTCAGCTATATAAAAGGGCCAAAAATAAAAATTCCAGCAACTACAAGTATAAAATACAAATTCCAGCAACAAATAAAGGCTAAAACACAATTCTAACAATTAATGGAGGTCTTAAAACAAATTCCAGCAACATAAAGGACCAAAAATATAAATTCCAGCAACAATAAGGGGCCAAAAATAAAATTTCAGCAAGTTTGGGGACAAAAATGCAAAAATTCCAGCAATGTGAGGGACCAAATTGCAAATTCCAGCCACATTTAAAGCCTAAAATATAATAATAGCAAGCTTGGGAGGCAAAATTGTAATTTTCATAAATATCAGAGGGTAAAATTGCAATTCCAGAAAAATTATAGGGGTTAAAATGTAATTACCGAAAAATATAGGGTCAAAAATGGAAATTAAAAAACGCAGGGGCCAAAATTATAATTATCTAAAAGTTGAGGGACCTAAATGCAATTAATCGGGACCTAATTGCAAAGAAAATTAAATTATGGGGGCCAATCTACAATAAACATAAATTTAAATGCACAAATAAAAATTATCGGGGCCACAGTAGCATTAATGAAAGTACAAGGACTATAAAATAAATAACTATTATTAATTAAAATAAATTAAAAAACTAAACTAATCAAAACGACGTAGTTTTGAGTGAAACTACGTCAAAACGACGTAGTTTCACCAAAACATTTTTTTTTTTTTCGGCTGATTTCCTTTTATTTTTTTTCTTTCCTTTTTCTCTCTCTTTTTCTTTCTCTCTTTTTCTTTTCTCTCTTTTCTTCTTTCCTTTTCTTTCTTTTCCCTCTTTTCTTTTTCTCCCTTCTTCTTCCCCGATTCCCTTCTGCTTCCCCCCCCCGATTTCCTTCTGCTCTTCTCTTCTTCTTCCTCCTTTCTTCTCTTCTTCCTTTCTTCTCTTCTTCCCTTTTCTTCTTCTTCTTTTCTTCCCTTTTCTTTTTCCCTCCCCCCGATCTGCTCTCCCCCTTTTTCTTTTCTTTTTTTTTTTTCTTTTCTTTCCTCGCTGTCGTTTCTCTCTCTCACAGGTCTCTCTCTCTCTCTCTCTCTCTCTCTCTCTCTCTCTCTCTCTCTCTCTCTCGGCCGGACGTTTTTCAGTTTTCTTTTTTTTTTTTTTTTTTTTTTTTTTAATACAAAAAACAGAAAACAAAGCAAAAAAAATTTGAAAGTAAAAGTAGGAGATTTACCTGGTAGTGATGCTATTGTTGTTGCTGTTGTTGTTGTTGTTTGTTGCTTGAATTTTTTTTTTTTTTTTTTTTTTCGAATCTTTGCAGGTGTATGCGTGTATGTTTTGCAGGTGTATGTGTGTGCTTCTGTGTGGTGAATTGTGTGTCTGTGTGAGTTGTGAGTGAATGCAGGTGTCTGTTTTGTGTGTGTTTGAGTGTGGTGTGTTGTGAATTGCAGGGGAAGGGAGTAAATTTTTGTGCGTGACTGGTGTGTGCTGTGTTGTGTGCGTATGTGAGTTGTGAGTGAATTGTGTGTGTCTGTGTGTGCGAATTGTGTGTCTGTGTGTGTCTGTATGTGCGAATTGTGTGTCTGTGTGTGTCTGTGTGTTGTGTTCTGTGTAGTGAGGACGCAGGTGTGTTCAATCTGTGAGTTTTGAAGAATGCAAGTGTGTGTTTGGTTGTGTGTTCTGCGTGTTTGTGTGTGCTTGTCTGCAGGGGAGTGAATTGCAGGTGTGTGTAGTGTTTATGTGCCTGTATGTGAGGCGTGAGAGGGGGAAGGGAGGCAGAGAGTGAAAGTGAGGTGTGCGTTTGTGATGTCTGTGTTGTGTGCAGGCTTGTGCAGCTGTGTGTGTGAATTCTCTGTGAATGTTTATGGTGTGTATGTGCAAGTGTGTGTTGTGTGTGTTTCTGGTGATTGCAGGGAGAGGGAGGGGAAAGAAATGCAGGTGTGTGTGAGTGTTGTGTGTCTGTGTGATTGCAGGGAGAGGGAGGGGAAAGAAATGCAGGTGTGTGTGATGTGTGTGTTCTGGTTGTGTGAATTTGTGTGTGAGGCGTGTGAAGAATGCAGGAATCAGTGGAATGTGGTGTGTGCGTTGTGTTTTTGTGATGCGCAGGGGAAAGGGACTGAGAGAAAGAAGAGTGAAAAAATGGTGAGGGGATTGAGTGTATAGAAGGAAAAAAAAAAAACAATCTCCCCAAATCCCCTCAAATCTGCTGAAATGCAGGGGAGTTGGGGAGAATTGTGATGATGGCATGGGGCTGCTCTGATGGCAGCTCCCATGCTGCTACAGTAGCAGCAGGCTGCAAACGCAGCCTGCTCTCCTTTTTTTTTTTTTTTTTTTTTTTTTTTTTAGGAAGAAGTAAAGGACACAAGTGAAATATAATAAAATAAAATATATTGGGATCACTAAAAAAATACTGAAAAAACGAATAAATAAATTTTACTGCAAAAATTTAAAAATTATCATATCATTAAAATGTGCGATTAATAGAAAAATAATAATAACAAATAATAATAATAAAGTATAAAAATAAAATTTCTAAAAATCATGAAATTTATACGAGAAATTCATGAATATATGAGCTATGCATAAATAAATTCACTTGAAAAGAAAAAAAAAAATCTCATAAAAAGAATGTATTGGGAAACGTGCCATTAATAAACAAAAAAGATAAAAAATAAATAAATACTAAACGACCTCTAAAAATTATGAGATTTTCACAGAAAATTTATGAGTATTCAAAATGCATATATAAAATTTTTCACTTGAAAATTCTCATAAAAATAGCGCATTGGAAAACGTGACCTAAATATGGCAAAAATTATAAAATTTATGAAAATTAATAAATGACATCACGAAAATCTTACACAACATATATTATCACATAAAGCACATATAGTATAATTTTCACTCAAAAATTTTAAAAATTAACGCATTCTTGGGAAACGTGTCTTTAAAAGGACAAAAATTAAATAAATACTAAACGACCTCTAAAAAATTATGAGATTTTTACAGAAAACTTATAAATATTCGAAATGCATATATAAAATTTTTCACTTGAAAATTCTCATAAAAATGGCGCATTGGAAAACGTGCCGTTGAATTAAAAATACTAAAATTTTAAATAAATAATAAATGACTCCTAAAAATCATTAAAATCATAAATAATGATAAAAATAGTAAAATCAATGTATTTAAGAAATAAAATAAAATAAACTAATATTTACATGGTGAAATTACCATTTTGCCCTTGATGTAACAAATTGGACGTAATATACACAAAAATTACAATTGGCCCTTGAAAAATCAAAAAAAAAAAAAAAAAAAAATATCTCCTAAATAAAGTAATACGCATATTTTTATAAAATGTGTGTCAAAATTTGGTGTCTACAAATCCTTTATCAATCAAATCTTGTAATTGCTCCTTAAGCTCCTTAAGCTCAGTTAGTGCCATTCTATAAGGTGGTATTGAGATTGGCTCAATTCTAGGCACTACATCTATGCAAAACTCTATTTCCCTTTCTGGAGGTAATCCTAGCAAATCCTCGGGAAACACATCTGGAAATTCACTCACCACTAGTACATCTTCCATCTTTGGTTCCGAAGAATTCACATTTCTAACAAAAGTTAGATACCCACAGCATCCTTTATGCAACATGCGTCTAGCCTTGAGTATTGACACAAAATTATAGGGAACTAAACTTCTGTCTCCCTGAAACTGAAACTCTAACTCACCGGAAAGATTAAAGTTCACTATCTTCTTATTACAATCTAGGGAAGCATGATATTGAGACAACCAATTCATTCCTAATATCACGTCGAAGTCCTTTAATCCAAACAATATGAGATCCGCTGGAAGATCTTTATTCCCTATCTTAACCCCACAAGATTGGTATATGGAATTCACCTCTATATTCTCTCCTGTTGGAGTGGACATCACCAAAGGCTCATCTAACTTTTCTGACTGTCTACTCAACCTCTTAGCCAAAAATGGGGATATAAATGAGTGAGTAGTCCCGGTATCAAACAATACTCGTGCATCAAAAGAATTAACAGAAAGTGTACCTGACACCACAGCATTAGAGGCCTGAGCATCCTGTCTAGTCAAGGCATACACTCTCGCCTGTCCACGCCCAACAGAACTTTGAGCCCCCGTATTTTGACCTCTACCTGCATTTGGCTGACCTCTACTAGCTTGTATCAATCCTCTGCCTCCAAAACCTCTACCTCCTGAGCCTCGTCCACTGGTTCCCTCCATCTGGTCTACGGTATGACTCGGAGCAGAAGCTACAGATGCCTGCCTCTGTGTAGAGCCTTGTCGTAATAAGAACGACGGACACTCTCTGGCAAAATGCCCTTCTTGACCGCAACGATAGCATACGTTCTGTCCAACTCTGCACGTGCCCCGATGCATCCTATTACATATGGAGCATGGGGTAGAAGGACGGGTACCCTGTCCAGTCTGACTGGATCCTTGCTGGTTATAACTTGTAGATCTTTGACTCTTAACTTCTTTTTGAGAACTCTGTTGACCTACTTGGCTTTGATGACCTGAACCCCTACTCGTCCCGCCAGTAACAATGCCACGACTTTGCTGGCCACTGAATTGTCCCGTACTTTTGCTCTTTTTTCGGTCGAGACTGCTGTTCTCCCAAACTATCCATTCGTGACATTCTCTAGCTGTCGGGCACATTCAACAGCCTCTTCGTACGTAGTGACTCTAGCAGAAAGCAAATGATCACGGAGTCGTGGCACCAAACCTTTTATAAACCGCGATCTCTTTAACTTCTCAGTACTAACCAAGTAGGGAGCATACCTACTCAATTCGCAAACCGTTCATCGTACTCGCTAACGGTCATGGAAGGATCTTGTTTCAATCTTTCGAACTCCATTGCTTTTTGATCTCTAACGCTCTCGGGACAAAAATCTATCCATAAAAGCTTGACTGAACTGCTCCCATGTCCAATTAGGTACTCTGTCCATCTTAAACCATCGCTTGGCCGTCCCAATTAGACGGAACTCGACCAATTGAACTGCTTTTTGAGAGCTACATCCCATTGCTTTACATCTAGAATCGATCTCCTCTAAAAATAAATAAGGATCTTCATCTGTTTTCCCTTCAAACTCAGGCGGCTTAAGTTTCAAGAATTCAGATAATGGCACCTCATCCTCTTTAGCACGCGACGAGGATGGTGTATTCTCTGCCTGAGCATGTAAGCTATCATGTCTGGCCACAATTTGTGTCAACAAATTCAAACTTTGGATAACATCCTGTGGCCCTGGAGTGGCTGCGGACTCAACCTCCCTCTCTGCCTCTGTCTCCCTCTCTGCCTCTATCTCTCTTTCTGCTTCTGCCTCTCTTTCACTTGACGTGAAATTCCGCCTACTACGTCTGCTACCCCATGTAACATGAGGAATAGCTATGTTAGGGGCTGCCTTGTGAAAGCTCTGCCACCCCTGCCGCGGCCTGCACTTGGGGCTTTATCACCCCTACCACGGCCTCTGCTTGGAGCTCTTTCACCCCTACCACGTCCCATAGTTAGGGCTCTACCGCCCCTGCCACGGCCTGCATTTGGGGTTCTTCCACCCCTACTGCCTCGGCCGCTGCCTTCGGCCGCTAGTTGATCTCGCCATCTTTAATAGCAAATAACATAATTATTATCACTTCTACAAGCAACATATATATATATATATATATATATATATATGCTTAACTTGAACAATAAGAATCACTGGCATAAATTAAGATATAATAAATATTCTATGACAAGTTAAAGCCTATAGCTCCGTGGTTTAAGACAATAGACTAATTCTATAACTTATTAATTCAATCTTATAAAAATAATCACAATCCCATAACCGTTGCTCTGATACCAACTTTGTCACGACCCGAATTTAAAGGTCATGACCGGCACGTAGCTCGAGGTGGAATAAACCGCCCCAAACCACGTAAGCCTTAAACTTTTCTCTAAATTCTACCGAAATTTCGGCAGCATCTCCTCTGTATCTGGACCTTTCCCAAAAATTTAAAAATACCTGCACAAGATTTCAGCCAGCCCAAACATTTCCAATACATTCACAATACATTATTTTATCTCATTCGCAAGTCATCAATCATCCATTTCCACCAGAAAAAAATATGCCATAAGAACTTCATATATTTCTATATAAACATCCCAAGGTTCATAATTTACAACCAACGGAGCAACTATGCCAAAAATAATATTTACAATACCAAATATTGCATCACATGGCCATAAGTGCAGAATAATACTTATACTATCCTACACCCGGAACAACAAAAATAACCGGGTAATACCTCTGAATTGAGTGGCTATGAGATTCTCCTTTTTGTTCTAACTCTTGCACTTTCTACAAAATACTGAAAAATATTGAGGGGTGAGTTTCACACTCAGTAAGCATAATACATATTATAAACAATTGTAAACAATTTATTTAAAATCATCACTTTTGGTATAAAATCTATATAGTCGTCCCATATGATATAAAACAATCAATAAAATCACATTTTTAGTTTCATAAATCAATTTTGATTATTTCTCGAAGTCACAACTATGCAGAACCTACTATCCCCCGAAGGGTAACTCTGTCCCCGAAGGGCTATCCCCCGAAGGGTATCTGTCTCTGTTCCCCGAAGGGCTATCCCCCGAAGGGTATACTATCCCGCGAAGGGAGGGAATCACTGCGGACATTCCCTAGCCGGCATATACTAGGTGCACCCAGACTAACAATAACCCTGTTAGTTTTAGTTAGCTCTGCATAGAGTTACTTTCAAATCATTTTCACAACTAAATTCTTTCAACTTTATTTGACAAAAATCATTGTCACAAACAACCATTCACCTTCTCATTCTTTAATGTTAAAACTTTAACAATATATAAAACATATTTTGAAAAACGTCAAATGTATTATCTTATACACTCAACGTAAATCATTCACCATTAAATACTTTGCAAACTCATTTAAACTTTCATATTCTAAATAAACCACTTTGTATACAAAATAAACCACTTTGTATGCATTTCTCTCAAAGTACATCCATTTGTCAACATATGGCATACTTTAAAATATCTACAAAATTCTTTGCAAGCAAGATATCGTACTAGTGATTCATAATATGCTATTACACTTACCTCAATTAGACTATGCACCAAAAATTTCGGAGTAGAGTCTCCTTCTTAAGCGGCTTCCTCCGCCACTTGCTCTCTTGAATCTATTATATAACATAACCATAAAAATTAACCACTAAAAATATATTAGAAAAATAATACTCTAACTTTGATCTAACCCCAAGGCTTAACTCAATCACTTACCCATCTTACATGGCCTAAACTATAATCAAATCTCAACTTTAATTTCCCAAATCAACTTTTTCCTCCTCTTACTAGAAATTAACACCATAATAAAACTATTAACTCTAGATATACCAAGAAATCATTTTTCTCTAAATTTTCCTAAAATTTCCTAAACTCTAAAATTCTATCTACTCAATTTCTATTCCATGCATGCTATTAT
Source organism: Mitragyna speciosa (assembly GCA_024721245.1). Taxonomy (NCBI): domain Eukaryota; kingdom Viridiplantae; phylum Streptophyta; class Magnoliopsida; order Gentianales; family Rubiaceae; genus Mitragyna; species Mitragyna speciosa. Next base: position 7,701,361 of record CM045557.1, read on the forward strand.
TTCTACCAAAAACATCACATACTTATCATAATCTATTTAATAAACAAGATTTAAGCATAAAGATTTACCTTATTTAGCTAAATCCAAATTTTTTTCCTTTTTCTTCCTCTTTTTTTTTTCTTCTTTTCTTCCCTACTTCTCTTCTTCTCTCTCTCTCTCTCTCTCTCTCTCCTACTGGCCGTACCTCTCTCTCTCTTTCTCCCCTTTCTTCTTCTTCTTCTTCTTCTTCTCTCTTTCCTTTTCTTTCTTCTCTCTTTTCTTCTCTTTCTTTCTTCTCTCTTTTCTTCTCTTTCTTTCTTCTCTCTTTTCTTCTCTTTCTCGCTGCTGCTTTCTTTCTTTGTAGAAGTTTCTGCTGACTTCTCTTTTGGAAAAAAATCTCACCGCCTCTTCTCTTTTTTTTTTTTTTTTTTTAGGCCAAATGACCTTTTTGCCCTTTATTTATATTGGGTATTACACGAGGCTTATCTGAATAAGGAGACCGAGGACCTCTCTGACTTAAGGATTTACTCCTTTTCAGAACTCAAGTCTGCAACTAGAAATTTCAGAAATAATGGATTTCTGGGCGAAGCTGCATTTGCAAGAGTATACAAAGGTTGGATTTCTACGTCAAAAAGTGGCAGCAGATCACCAATTGCAGTTAAAAGATTGAAACCTGAAAGTATGCAAGGATTTCATGAGTGGCGGGTAATTCAGGTAATTGAAAATTATGCCAATTAAAATTTTTTCTTTATTTTTCTAATTTTTTTTAACTTGATCCCTGAAATGTGAGTATTATGTGACTGGAATCCGGTAAGGTTTTGGCAAAACTCACCAATATATATATATATATATATATATATATATATATATATATATACTCTCTTTAAAAGTATAGTGAGTCTTAGTAGTTTAGTGTCTTTGCACATTGTAGTGTTAGTTTTGAAATATGCCTAAAATGCCCTTTTGTGCTATAATGAATATTCAAGATGGGATTAAATATTGGTTAGTGAAGAATTCATGGGGTGGCTATAATAATATAATTAATATGGGATTAAGAATTGATTGGTGAAAAATTCATGGGATGTTAAATGGGTAAAAATGGATACGTTAAAATGCAAAGATACATTGATGACAGTTTTGGTGTTGTGATGGTCGAAGTGCTAACAGGTCTACGGGTTTGGGACCCAAATCGCCTGATGGGGCAACAGAACTTGGTTGATTGGATCAAGTCTCATTTATCTGACAAAAGAAAGACACAGAGCATACTCGATACCATGTTACAAGGCAAATACCCAATTAAGGCTACTGTGAAAATGGCTCAACTTGCTCTAACCTGTCTTTCTCATGAACCTAAAGCAAGACCATCTATCAAAGAAGTCGTGGATGCTCTAGTAAACATTGAATCAGCTAATGAAAAGCCAAGAAAGCCTAGGACAGACTTGACGCATTAGACAGCTTATGGAAATGGTAGGCAACATTTGCAGCATCATTCTTTACTTCAACCAGGGAATCGAGGGCATTCGTCCCATCCATTACCATAACTAGCATAACCCCTGTAGTTTTGCTTTCTCAAAGAAAAAGTACTTTTATACGGTTGTCCTGGTTGAAATAATATTGGGTTTTTTATATTGTTGTTGTAGGTGGATTTTGTTTTTGGGCTTTATCAGTAATTTGTTGTTAATTCAGTGACTATGAACTCGAGTATTTACAAGATGCACATTACATTCTATTTGGATACTGAGAAGATTTGGATTATTATCTGGTAGACAAGAAGAACATTCCTTCAACCGTAAGTGCTTAATTTTAGAGAAAAAGCACACAATATCGTTCCTTCCCAAGAGGAATTTATATGCTGATTACGCCTTGCTAGTGTAACATCCGTTTTCATAGTTGTTTACTATATTACGCCAATCATCTGTACGTAGTAAAATTCGATTTCATCTGTAGTGGTAGTAATGAAGGGTTGAGAATTTCAAAATTTGATTATCTTATGGTATTGATAAATTCAAGATGTTTATGATCATGATGCATCTTCGAACTTTATGTCTGTCCTACCAATGGTTATACAAGTATTACAGGCCCAAAAGTTGCTATTTGAGTGATGGACCAATTATTTCAAATTTTCTTTATGCTAATTGCCCTCAATTGATTCTTTTACTTTTCGTATATTAGGGATATTGTTGTGCTATCAAAGGTCAAACGGACCGACCTAAACAAAATGGAAAGCAAGTACTAATATGTGCAGTAAAGAGGAAGATGGCAAGAAAACAAAAAAAATAGATAGGTTACTTAACAAAAGTATAAGGGAAATAAAAAGAGAAGAAAGAAGAAAAAGAGAAGGGAGGGGGGGGGGGGGGGGTTTGGTTAGAGAATTCTTTTCCGTTGGCTAAGGAAAGTGAAAAGAAAACAAAAAAGATAGGTTGTTCTCAACAAAAATTTAAGGAAGATGCCAAGAAAAATATAGGCTGTAATCCTTAATCCTTACTCGAACTTTTCATGATAGATTATTCTCATGATTGTCTTTTAACAGGGCATTTGTAGAAAAGCAATGTCTGCGATTTCGGTGTGTTACTGCTAAAAGTGCTATCCTTTACTTCCTATAGCAGATGTACAATGCATGCCACAAATATCACTAAGTACAGGTTCAAGTAAATTTGAATTTTTTTGAATTTTTGCAATGGATTTCTTGTTATTTGGTAAGCATACAAGCTTTGTATTTTTCTGCATTTTTATCCATATATGGAATTAATTCTAATTTAATCGATCATATCATGCACATGTCTAAAACTTCACATGATCCAGACGACAGAAATATTACTATTACTATTAATAATGCTAAGCATCAATATACAATAAAGCTAACATAAATATACCATCATACAAATAGGCTTTCCTTGCAAAATTTTTAGGGATAATTACAGAAACCTCCCCTGAGGTTTCTGACAATTTCACCTGACACCCCTCAATTTTCAAAAATTACACAAACCTCCAGTCATAAACTAATGCTCGCATCATAAAAAATAATATTTACAATAATATAATAAATTCTACTATACATGTTGAACATATTTTTGTTAGAGCTAGAAAATAAATTCTTCGTCATAAATGGGTTTAGCACCTACATTTTTACACCAAAAAAAAAATAATGATAATAATTACACGTATTTGTCACATATGGCATGCCTTGTTCAACTTTAAATACGCAACTAAGCCACTAAGCAATAAAGTGGGATTCAACTTAGTTGTGCGCAAACCTTTGGAATCGGGTTTGTTTGGTTGTGCTTTTTTAAAAGTATGTTCTTTAAAATTTTAGATCACGTTTTTTAATTAATTTTTTATCTTACAAATACATTTATCGAGAAGAATCTTTAAAGTTGCTACAGTAATATTTTTTAAAAAACACATCAAAAAACAACCATCCAAATGGAATTCTTGCCATGTCTTCTATGCTAGTCTATGCAAATTGATGTCTTTTATAACTTTTTCTTTTTTCTTGCTTTTTACCTTTGGCAACTTTAACTACTAATGGAGAACCTAGTCAAAAAAGTAGAATGAAGTTGTCCGAAATATGCATTACACTTTTTGGCCAATGTCTACTCGTTCTTGCATAATAAGCCAATGCACAATTATAATAATTAATCTCCGAAATTTCGAGTAGGCTTTCCTTATATTCTTCAATTTTCTGGGCTTATAACTGGACTTCACAATCCCATTGACCTGATCTTCAGTACTTTATGTAGTCTTTTTTGCTGTATAGTGCTTAATTATGGGGAAAGTTAGGAAGCCAGTATTACCAACTAACCATTTACTAATCAGGTGGATTTCAATTTTCTGGTAATAGGATCATGGACAGCTGCTTCCAAGATTCGCTGGCTATGTTGGAATTCCTCAAATTATGGTCCTAAAGGTTTTCTATGATCGACAGAATGACACTTGGTGACATTACTAGTATTCAATCACAGAAATGGACTCAATTTAAAAAGCCATGTATTATATTTGGATATTGCAAAAAGTTAGAGCTCAGTTTGAACAGCTCGATTGGCTGGAATTCGAAAGATCGACAATTGATCTAATTTAATACTAGTAAAAAATTAGAAGATTGATAGATTGATTTATCAAACATGGTTGCAGTTTACGACAATTGGGAAAGGCTAGGTTCGAGCCACTATGCGCGGAGACGAGCTCCGGATTAGTGGTCTTAGGACCCAAGTTTCCTTTCCTTAGCATCATCTTCCTCATCATTCTCCTTTCGTTTCAGTTCTTTGTCTCGCCCTCAACTATCGTCTTTCGAGTTCTCTGGCTAATTGGTAGGGGATTCATTTTCGTGTCAACAAATTCTCCAAGCCACTGATTACTTCAGTAGCAAAAATCTTTTATCAAGCATGGCTGCAATGGGGACCTGTTTAGCGGTGTTTTAGAAGGTGGGACACAAGTTGTAGCTAAGAAGGTTGATATGTCATCTGTGGAGAAAGAATCCTTCTTGAGATCAGAATTGGAATTTTTTGGCAAGGTTTCACATTCTAGATTTGTCCCTTTACTGGGGCATTGCTTGGAAAATTTGGCTGAAAAGTTTCTGGTTTATAAGTGTATGTCTAGCAAAGACTTGTCAAGTTCTTTGTACAGGGAAAATGATATCCCATCACCATTGTTAGATTGATTGGCTCTGATTATTTTGTATATATCTAGAGAGAGCTAGTTCTCGATTAACCGACTTGATGGTGTATAATTAGGTCATGCATGCATGCTTATGGATCCTCCTAACTGGGGAAAAGTTAGGTTAGGTATCTAATAATGATTCCTACATTGAAAATCTAAGCCCACCTATGTATGAGTACTCATTATGTATTATTGATTTTGCATGTTATGAAATGAATGCATGTGTTATATATATATATATAATGTAACTACCAAGACTGGTAAGAAAGAGGTGGAACTACTTACTGATCATGTTGGTTGCTCACTCCACCTATGTTAATTATCTTGTGGGTGTATTTGGTACGAATTCGACAAGTGGAGTGCGTAGCTTCTAAGTAAGGAAATTTTATTGAGGAATAAATTTGTTGATAGAGTTATTGCTAGGAGAAGTGATATTAATATTTTTGTTTTATTGTTATTATGTGCGTTAAGCGAATTTGATGAATAGTTATGAATGTCAAATTTTATTATTCGAGGATGTTTGTAATGAATTGGAGTATTTTAATATTTATGCTATTTATGTTTTAACATTATTTTGATCAGTTTTAGAGCCTTGCATATTGGGTGAGTTCAGGCATGGGGTGTGACTCAGTATTTTCCATATACTATTGAGAAAAGGTCCAAATATCTCATCTACTTATAGACTATCTAAATATTTGAAGGATTTTGTTCATAATGTATCACAATTGAGATTCCAAATGGAGTGCAAGACACATTTATAATCCAAAATGGACTCAAGCTATTAAAGATGAAATGTCAACATTGCTGAAAAATGACATGTGGACTTTAGTCCCACTACCAGAAGGAAAGAAGATTGTGGGATGCAATTGGATTTTCACAACCAAGCAGAAGGCTGATAGATCAATTGACTGATATAAGGTGCGACTTGTGGCAAAAAGGGTCACATAGACTTTCTCACCAGTGGAAAAATTGGAAACTATCAATGTTTTATTGTCTTTTACAATCTAGATTGGCGGTTATATTAGTTCGATGTAAAAAATACCTTCTTACATGATAAGCATGAGGAGGACATGTACATGGATATTTTGCTTGGATATACTGCTTCTCTAAATGATATACCATATGCAATTTACAAAAACCACTTTATGGATATCAACAATCATCGCGTGCCTGGTTTAGTCAATTTAACTTGGCTATAAAAAAAATGGTTTTTAGTATAGTAATGCAGAGCATACTTTATTCTTGAAGCATCAGCTTGGTATGATGGTGGTTTTGATAATGTATGTTGATGACATGATTATCATAGGGAAGGATACAAAAGAGATCTCCAAATAACAAGACCGATTAGCAGCTAAATTTAAGATCAAGAACTTAAAAAGTCTCACAAAATTTTTGGAGATCATAGTGGCATGATCAACACAACGTTTATCTCAATAAAAGTATGTACTTGACCTCTTGGCAAAAGTTGGATTGCTAGATTGTAAGTTGGCATATACCAGTTATTCAGAATCATAGACTTAGAGAATATCAAGATCAGAAGTCGACTAATAGAGAAAAATATCAAAGATTAGTGGATACGTTGATTTATCTTTCATATACACATCCTGATATTGCTTATGTAATCAGTTTAGTCAGTAGATTCATCCATCCTCCTAGTAATTGGCACACGAAAGTGGTAATTAGGAATTTTTGTTACTTAAAATCTTCACCTTAAAAGGGTCTTGGAGGTGGCAACAATCTACGTTACTTGGAGGTGGCGGCAATTGACAAAAGGTGGTAGCATTATTTAGTGTAAAAGTCGAATTTAAAGGAATGGATAAAGGTGCATGCAAACTTCTATGTCTTAAAAGATTGATAACTGATATCAACTTTGCTCTAAATTAAGAAATAAATTTGTTCTTTGATTATAAAGTAGTTATCAATGTCAATCATCATCTAGTTCAACATGACTGCATCAAACACATTGAAGTAGATTGGTACTTTATCAAACAAAAACTTGAACATATGGTGATACAGATTCTATTCATCAAGCCGAAATATCAACTAGTTGATATATTCACAAAAGCTATGCCGACTAAAAGCTTCTATAATTCACTTGGCAAGTTGAGCATATGCACCAACTTGAGGAGGAATGTTAGGATGAGTTGATAAATGTAAGTATCTTTTTAAATTTGAAAGTGATAAGAACTAGTTATCAATCATAGATTAAAATAATTGATAAGGATTAGATACCAATCCTAAATTAGGATAGACTACTTATATACAAATTCAAATTTGTTTAGATTCATTGTATCTCTTTCTAAAGTAGGCTTATAAATATATTGTTGTATCATTTGCAAAACGTTAAGAAACACATGAAATATTTTTCCAATCTTTTCTTCTTTACAATATGTACTTGATAAGGCATGACTCTTAATATATTCATGCTTATAGGTTAATAACAACGTAATTCCTTATCTCAAAAATATTTAAATATTTGCTTATACAATCTGTAGCATAGAGATATAATTGATAATATAGAGTTTCAAATAACTTCGATTTCATTAGTTATGCATTGCTATTTTTATGTGTTTGCAATATTATATGTCCTTTTAACGGAATCAATTCTTATGTTATCAAGTTTTTGTTTCACAATGTTGATTGCTTTCTTAAAATATGAATTATTTTTCATATTTTAATATTAATTTTATTGTTTAACCAAGCAAATAAGTATTATAAGATCATTGTGAAGATAATAACTTGAAAAGAAAAAAAAAATCCATCAACTGATCAAGCCTGTTGTATCGATAGAAGATTGCAGAAATGAAAAGTTAAAAAATTTTACCAAAAGATAAAATTTCCTTTGGATTGAGCTGACATCGATTACGGTTGTCATTACTTTATAATATACAGTAAGAAGTTTGATCAAAATTAGTATTTGTTATTTATTGTTCATCATAACCTATTCAAAATAGAAAATATATTCTCAAATTAATATCGAAATAGAAAGTGAAATTAGGACCACAAGGGTAAATGAAAAACAGAAAAAGAAAATTCGAGATGGTAAATCACAACGAGAGAATCTTAAATCCATTGTGTGTAAATTTAAGATGGTAATAACCCCCATCCCCATGTTCACTTTCTTGGCAACAGAAAGATAATGAAATAGAAAGCTTTATATAGAGATTTTGCTCATTCTAGACTAGGGAAGAATGTGAGAGGTCAACATACGTGTGAAGAAAAATTTCTTGGCACAATGATAGACTAAAAATAACTTGCTAATATTAACCGTGGTCTCATATATAATGGCTACAAACAAACATGAACAGTGGTCATGCTCGTGTAACAAATAAACCCATAAATGTAAAAACTGTCAGTTTGTTAACTAAATTTAATTATAACAAAATTACAAATGACATAGAGGACTTTGACATTTGTTTATAATAATTTGACAAACTTTTTCTTTGCCTTTGTTTGCATATTAGACTGATAAGAGATTTTAGTGATTCAATTATTTAGAATTTATGTCACGCCCCGTGCCCGAGACGTGGCACCCGCCATGCCCTAAACTAAGGTAGGACACAAGGCTAAGCCAAGACAAAAGACCAACTAGCATAATATAAAGCTTAAAGAAATACTCAAATATGCTCCAAGAAGATCATTCATTCATAACCCAAAATATACATTATCCATTACATTCCTATTTCCCAATAACAAAAATAGTAGGGAAACATGTATAATCTAATCTATATCAAAAGTATGACTATACATCAATGTCATCAAAATAACCTCATTCATGTCTAACCTATCTATATCTATGAGGCCCAAAAGTCTTCCCGGATACCTTCTACAAAATCAACACCTGTGAGGTTAAACAAAGGGGTGAGTGATCATCACCCAGTAAGTAGTAAAAGTTCTCTTTAGGGCTTAGCTTGTTAATTATACATAGATAGTTTTTAACCAAAACAAAGCCATTGTCATTCATCACATGTGGTCAAGTTATAAACCATACATATTCAAAACATCACATAATGCGATTCAAAGAAAAAGAGCTCAAGTCGTTAGTGGACAAATGACCCTAGAATTCTAGTTGTTAACTACGACTCGATTAACACGGTCCAAAACCAACTACCACCGGGCTGGTCCGGTTCAAAACTAACTATCACCTGGTTAGTACGGTTCAAATATTTAACTACAAACACCAATTTAAGGAACTAGTCCCGTAACAAATCCATGTCACATATAAGAGCTCAAAAGTACATTCATTCCGCCAATGATCATTTAGACCACATATCCTTTTTCATAGCAAAACCAATATAACCAAACACAAGCCCATTTACATAGAGAAAGTATCATTCAAAGCATCTGTCATCATTAAAGTGCATTTCCAAAGGCAAAGAGAAGCGAATGCTACTTACTTCAATCCAAGGACTAGTTCAAATAATCTAAATAAGGATAGACGCCGTCGTCACCTATAATACACAAATAAGACTCGTATTATATGTTAATTCTATCAAGAAACCATAAAAGAGGCTTATATCTAACTTAACACGTAAAATGAGAAAGAGAGGCAAAATTGTACTGACGCTGCGATGCGGCTCACGCCGCGGCTTAGCTACAGTACCCAACCGCGACTCTAGCCAAGCCATGGCTGAGATTGGGGCTCGGGTCAAAGCCAGCGGCCAACCATTTGCGGTCTCATCCGCGGCGCGGATGGCACTGCGGATGGGCCCAGAGAGGTGGCTCCAACGAGCCGCGACTTCATCCGCGGCACGGATGGCACCGCGAATGAGCCCAGCAAGACGACCTGCAACCTCTGCAACTCTCAAAACCCAAATCAAACTCTCCCAACTCAACCCACCACAATCCAACACCAAAAATAGCTTCAAATATGGCATAATATGGTAAGGGAACACTACATTAACACAATCTATAACATATATCATGAATCACACTCAAATCACACCAAAATCCCCAAGTTCTTATACCCATTTTTCATCAAAGGTCAATGGACTCCAAAGCTCACATACTCACACACTCTAAAGCACAAGCATAACACTTAAAAAGCATGGGACTCAAGAATTATACCAATTACAACTACCATAGCACTAAAATCAAAGAATCGTAAGTAGAGAGATGGATTAGCTTTGAGAAAAGGAAGGATTACCTTGGTTAAAATTGAAAGAATCCAATGGGCCTTTGCTTGCTTCCTTTGGGGGGTTGGGCACTTCAAAGTTCTCTTCAAATAGAAAGAGAGGAAAAATCTTTAGAGAGTGGGAAAGAGAGCTTGGGAGAGGAAGATGAAGAAATGGTAATAACCCTAAGTCTTTGGGGATAAAATCAAAATCACAAAAATTGCATCAAAGGCCTTCAAAGTTTCAAATCTACTAAATGGCCCAAAGAGTAACAATTACATATATGCCCATGAAGGGCCCTATTATTACAATTTATATTTTCATATTTAAGTAATAACCTAGTTCTACTTTCCTTTATGAGGGTATAATAAGGGATAAGATAAAAAATGGTAGATTATGGAGTACAAGGGAGAAACAAGATCGGGTTAGGGTAGTTTGGAAAATTCTTACATGGACTCGATCCATGACCCTACCTCTGAACCTTGTAGTTTTAAATAAAGTTATATAAGCATTCTTACATCATTTTATTACATCATCATACATCACTATACTTACACGCACTCTTTTAGACTACAAAATCTATAGGTAGAGCCGTGAACGTCTAAGAATTTTCCGGGGTAGTCCACTTAGCAAAAGCGATTCGGTGAATCAAATAGAGGTCGAAAATTAAGGCGCATGCTATAATGAAAGTAGTAAAAAAAAATGAGAAAAGAGGAAAATGGAAAAGTCCATGAATCCTCTGTCACAAAACACGCACCCCCGAACGCGTCTTTCTGGGGGAGTCAACTGAGACAATTTTGTTGTTCTCCTGATTCCACCTTGTGTATGCTGTTGAATAAAATTATTGGTGTAGGCCATCAGCATGAATGCATGATTTAAAGGATATACCAATGATTGCAAGTTCATAGTACTATTAGTTGTGATAGATTGAATTATCAAACATGGTTGCAGTTTACGACAATTGGGAAAGGCTGGTTCAAGCAACACTACGCAGAGAGGAGCTCCGGATTAGTGGTCTTAGGACCCCGAGTGACGTTTCCTTAGCATCATCTTCCTTCATCAATCTCCTTTAGTTTCAGTTCTTCATCTCGCCCCCCACTTTCATCTTTCGAGTTCTCAGGCAGATTGGTAGGGGATTTATTTTCGTATCAACAAATTCTCGAAGCCACTGATTACTTGAGTAGCAAAAATCTTATCAAGCATGGCTGCCATGGGGACCTGTTTTATGGTGTTTTAGAAGGTGGGACGCAAGTACTAGTTAAGAAGGTTGATTTGTCGTCTATGGAGAAAGAATCATACTTGAGATCAGAATTACAATTTTTTAACAAGGTTTCCCATTTTAGATTTGTTCCTTTGCTTGGGCATTGCTTGGAGAATTGGAGTGAAAAGTTTCTTGTTTATGAGTATATGCCTGGGAAGGACTTGTCAAGTTCTCTGAATAGGGAAAAGGATAGCCCATCACCCCTCTTAGATTGGAAGACAAGGTTAAGGATTGCCACGGTAGCTGCCGAGGGTTTGTGTTACCTACATCATGAATGTGTTCCACCCCTTGTACATAGGTAAATCTGGATTTGCTTATTTTACAGGTTTCTTTTCCTTTTTCTTTCCTTTTCCTTCACATTTAACTTTTGATTGTTGCATGACGCGCTTCACTTGGCATGCTGCACTTGCGAACCTAGAAGAAATGTTGAAGCCGGCAGCATACTTCTTGATGAAAATTTTGAAGTACGGTTAGGGAACCTTCACGAGGTGTGTGTTGAGAAGAAAAGGAGGAATCAGAGTAGGATTTCCAAGTTATTGCGGTTGCCAAAGTGAGGTTTTTTTTTTTTTTTTTTTTTTTTCTATCTCCATAAAAAAATTCCAGGTATACATTTTGCAAAATCTGGCCTTTTCTGAGCTTTCTTCTAGACGTTAACATGTAACTAAGTTGTACATTAGATCAAAACTTGTTTGCAATAAAAGAAGCTTATTTATTTGACCAAAATTGGTTATATGAACAACACTTCAGGATTTGACAGCAACCATTAGAGTAAGACTCGCTTGCAGTTGAGAAATTAGTGCTCTCCATCTGTTGACACTATCATGTTCATCTTCAAACTTATTGTAAGAAATAACAACATGAACATTCAAAATTTTTGCTTCATTGATGCTCTTAGGGATTGATGTATTTAGTCTCTTAAAAATAGTATTTGTTGTTACGTGGACTATATTCTCTTCTCCATGAAAAAACTGTTCCATGGTAATCAATTTTATTGTGTATTGTACTCATATCATCTGCATCACTAAAATATGTAACAATTTGTTCTTTCAAATGGAAACCACAGAACATGTCGAACAACAACTCCCACACCCAAAAAAAAAAAAAAAAAAATCCCACAAAAATAAAAATCCCACTTTTCTAATTCTATCCTTCTGATATAGCTTAGGTTAATTTTGTGACTTTATTCTTTCTTCTTTTTTTGCAGGGGTTCTGAACAAGGTACTTCTGGTATGTGAAATAGAATTAACTACTGTTTGATGTCCTCCTGTTTTTCGTTCCATCTTTGTTATCCTACTTGAAATGGTACAGTAGCTCGACTCTGCTTTTGAGTTATCCAAAGAAAATACAAGATTAGAACTTTTTCCTTCATAAATACCTCTTCAAACATTGAGCAGTACAAAAGTATAGAAGAGGACTGGATATAAACCTAAAGGTTTAAGACTTGAGACTTTGTTGTCGTTTAAGCAGCGCCAGCATGAATGAGCTTATTTGTTTCTTGGTTTAACATACCACGTTCGCTTAAGCCCATCCAAGTTATTGATATGGAAAGCTTTATAAGTTTGATAAGATGACAAGAAGCATAATTGCATGAATGATTGTCCAAATCTTGTGTTAAATGGCCAGATACATCAAAGGAAACACGTGCCTATGATGTTTATTGCTTTGGAAAGGTTTTGCTTGAGCTGGTTACAGGTAAGAAAAATTTTAGTGCTGACAATGATTCCAGCACTAGGGATTGGATGGCAAACTCCCTCCCTTACATCACTCCTTACGACAGGGGACTCTGTGTGAACATTTTGGATCCATCTCTATTCATGGATACCATGATAAATCCATCTTTAATCAGGGATGAGCATCTTTTACTTGAAGTATCGGCAGTTGCTGTTGTTGCTAAGGCCTGTCTCAGTGCCGAGCCTTCGAAGCGTCTTCAAATGACATACATACTTGAAGCTTTACAAGACCCCAAATCTGTAAGGTTCTCTGCTCATGGAAGACCTCAGTCTGGTGCACAGGGTCCAGCTTTGGCAAAAACACGAGTACCCAAGGGATATAAACTAGGTGGGTTGTATATGGCTGGAGCCTTAGGCTCATTTTCGTTTTTTCTGTGCATGCCTGAATTTTTAATCAAAATCTGTCCCAATGGCTTTGCGGCAGTAAAACCTTGTCTTGTTAATTCTGTGCGTATTCCATTAGGTTAGTTAGGGAAGCTCTTTCAACTTAGTTGCTCACATTTTTATCCAGCATAGAACAATTATGCCAGGTATTTTCATCCTATCAATTTATAACATTGTTTGTCAGGTTAAATTTTGGTTCTTTGGTAAATATATACAATTCCTTTTGCATGACACTTTTTTCTTTAAAATTTTCATATTCAAAATCGTGTCCAGAGGACATAAATATAACCAGAAGAAGATTCTCTTTGTTCCCACGCTATTTTTTCAATATGACATTATTGGAACGTATTATATGCTTCAGATTTCTAACTGCTTGTATTGTAAACTTAAATTACCTTAGTGTACATTACAGCAGGTACATCTGTGGCAACCACCAGAGCAAAATTTTCAGGCAATAACACCGCTTCACTAAGCCACCAATTTTCAGCAGCTGGCTGGGAGGACGAGTCTCATCTGAATAAGGAGATTGAGGACCTCTCTGACTTAAGGATTTACTCCTTTTCAGAACTCAAGGCTGCAACTAGAAATTTCAGAAAGGATGGTATTCTGGGAGAAGGTGGATTTGGAAGAGTGTACAAAGGTTGGATTTCCACATCAAAAAGTGGCACCAAATCACCAATTGCAGTTAAAAGAGTGAAACATGAACGTATGACAGAATTTCATGAGTGGCAGGTAATTCATGCTAAACTCATAACTAACTGATCCCTTGTCAGCCTCTCTCTATTCTATTGCTCTCCAGTTTCCTGTTCTGAAATGACGTTTCTTCCAGTAATTAAATTGGTCATCTCTGGGTTATGGAAGACTGGCAATTTTCCCTTTGTTCACCAGAATCCCTCAGTGTTTTTTTTTTTTTTTTTTTTTTTCAACTAGTAATACAATCATGGTCCTTAGAATGGTGAATCAAATCCCACAGAAGAAGTTCCATTGTTCTAGAGTAGTTTCTGTTTTCCACTAAATGCATTAGAGCTTACTTCTTGTTTGCGAACAAGTGATAAAATTTGACAAATTCAGTTTGGATTTCTGTACGCCTATATGATTATTTCCACGCCGAAGTGGTGACATGCGGTAGAATTTTCCTACCAAATTAATCATCACAAGCAGAGTGTACAGTACAGGTGGTGCATTGAAGACTAGCAGTTAAAATTAGAATAATATTAGTAATGGAAGGGAGTCTGAAATATAGAATAGTTATAGCGATATAATGGATGTGGAGATAATAGTCAAATGATTGTATTAAATAAATGAAATAAAAATGAACAAATTTTATTTGAGTTTATAATTTTAGGAGTAAATAGACTGGTTATTATTTTTGCCTGAAGGAGAAGATTCTGTCATGTCTCCTACATTTCGATTTAGAAGTACAAAGTAGGTACATGGCTGGTTTTGTGAAAAATAGACCGATACTTTTTAAGTATGATCCATTAAAAATTTAATGGGCTTTGACTACCGGTTATAAATCTGTTTGGATAACATTATTTGAAGTGTTTTTGAGAATTATTCGAAAAAATTATTTAAAATGTTTTTGGTGACTTTTTTAGAAAAGTGAAAACGTATTTGGATTGTAAAAAAATTTTCGTTTGTTTAAAAATTTTAAGAAATTTTTACATAATTATTTACAAAAGCAAGCACATTTATGTTCAAAATTAGTTTAAATTTGAAAAATCACGAGTAACAAGATGAAATTCATTGTCGGTGGGTTTTGTGATATATTTTGTGGAACGAGCACCGATGTCGCACGCTCGGTGGGTTTTTAATTTTCAAACTGTATGGGGCACTCATCATTATACGAGCATCCGATATTAGTGCTCATTCCACAAAACCTATCTCAAAACCCACAAATAATGAATCTCATCTTGTTACTTGTGAATTTTTTAATTTTTTAAAACAAATTTTAAACATAAACGTGCTTGCTTTTGTAAATAATTGTGTGAAAGATCTCTAAAGTTGTTCCAAAGTTTGAAAAAATATTTGAAATTTAAAATGAAAATACTTAGTAGGAAAATTTGAACAAAAAATTTGACCAATCAAAAGGTAAATTTATTTTTTTTTGACTTTTTCTCAAAAAATTTTCTACTAATCCAAACACATTTTCCAAAAAATTTTCCAAAAAACTCCAAATAATACTATCCAAATAGAGTTAATATTCCAAGCTGTTTAACATATTTTGTTTCACATATATTGTGCAGAATGAGATAGACATCCCTGGCAAACTTTCTCATCCTAACCTTATTAAGCTTCTTGGTTATTGTTGGGAGAATGAAGAGCTTATGCTTGTCTATGAATTTATGCAAAGAGGCAGTTGGAAAACCATCTTTTTGGAAGTGAGATTTTCATCATGCTTTAATAGTTTTTCAAACAGCCCCGATCAGCAAAGCTAATGATCTCCCAATTCAAGTAATTTATTTCTTGGTGCTTTTCTCTCTTAGGGGGCTCAAATATCCAGCCACTTCCGTGGGACATAAGGCTTAAGATTCTTATTGGAGTAGCTCGAGGTCTGGCATTCTTGCACGCGTCAAAAAAGCAAGTTATTCACAGAGATATCAGGTCGTCAAACATTTTCCTTGATGGTGTAAGTTAAATTCAGTTATTTCATCACTACTCGCACAAATTGAGTGATATAGCTTCCTTCTATTTTCTAATGATTTAATTCACTTAAACTTGGAGGTTTCTTCTTGGTCCTTACCCTATATACGTGTAAAAATTTTCACATACCAAATTTCATTTCCAAAGCTTATTCATTTAAATGTTGTTTGGATCATTTTTTTTTTTCCCAGTCTTCCAATGCCAAGATATCAGGTTTTCTATTGGCAAGGCCGGGTCCATCGGATGGTGATACTCATGTAACCACACATGTTATGGGAATATGTGGTTATGCTGCTCCTGAGTATGTAGCAACAGGTAATGATTGTAACCAGATCTCTTGACCCTCTACACTAGAAGAACTGCATTATTTGCCAAACTAAAAGTTCATCTGATCTGGCTCAAAAAAGTCTGATCAAGACGCCAAAAGATAAGGTCTTAATTCAGTAACCTTATGTAACAGGGCACTTGTACGTGAAAAGTGATGTGTATAGTTTTGGTGTTATAATGATCGAAGTGCTAACAGGTCTACGGACTTTGGACCTAAATCGGCCCGTAGGGCAACACTACTTGGCTGATTGGATCAAGCCTCATTTATCTGACAAAAGAAAGCTACAGAGCATACTCGATACCAAGTTACAAGGCAAATACCCAATTAAGGCTACTGTGAAAATGGCTCAGCTTGCTCTAACCTGTCTTTCTCCTGAACCTAAAGCAAGACCATCTATGAAAGAAGTCGTGGATGCTCTAGAAAACATTAAATCTGCTAATGACAAGCCAAAAGAATCTAGGACAGTCTTGACGCGTTAGACAGCTTATGGAAATGGTAAGCAACATTTGCAACACCATTCTCTACTTCAACAAGGGAATTGAGGGCGTTCATCCAATCCATTATCATAACTAGCATATCCCTTCTAGTTTTGCTTTCTCAAAGAAGAGGTACTTTTATACGGTTGTCCTGATTGAAATGATATTGGGTTTTTTATGTTGTTGTGGTACGTGGATTTTGTTGTTGGGATTTATCAGTAATTTGTTGTTAATTCAATGACTTGAACTCGAGTAATTACGGGATATATATTACATTCTATTTCGATATTGAGAAGATTTGGATTATTGCCTGGTAGACAAGAAGAACATTTCCTGAACCGAAGTGCTGAATTTGAGAGGAAAGGCGCACAACATCCTTCCTTTCCTAGGAGGAATTTGCAAGTTGATGGTGTCACGCCTCGTACCCAGGACATAACATCGCCGTGACTAAACTAAACTGATTCACCAGACTCATGAGCTCAAAACATCTAACATAAACATTCCAAATATCCCATATTTAAGCTATAAACAATATCCCAAATCACATAAACAAATACAATGTCACTTAATACCATAACCTTCAATTCTTTAAATACACAAATCATATGCCTAATACAAACCTAGAATCTTAATCTATACATCAAAGTACAAGACAAAGTCTAAGTACATAAATATAAAACACTACAAGTTTAGTATCATCCGATCAGCCTTACTAGCTCCGAGTGCCAGCACACTCTCCAGCTACACAACCATCAAGCACTGCATGTCAACAATAAAGGGGTGAGTGACAAAATCACTCAGTAAGTGGCAAAAGTATTGCTTTGCGGATTGATAGTGTCGTACATATACTTACATTCCAACACAGTCAATAATTCATATAAATACATTAAGGCTAGGCAAATTTACTTTCCATTACAATTCACATATCACATATTAGAATCAAACACTGCACTTCAAACAAAGCATTGGTACATTCATATAAAGCATCATTATGTTCAAACGAAGCTCTGGATATCCAGTCATTCACTGTAACCCAGTTGTCCGGTCAGATTGATTTTTACCCGATCAGTTCGGTTAGACTGACTTTAACTTGGTCAGCTTAGTCGTACTTACATTAACCCGGTCAGTTCGGTCCCTCATATAACATCATACATGCATTCACTTCATTGTACAAACAAGTCATTGTTTAACAAATCATTTGTATCCCATATATTGTCAATTCATAGTAAAACAAAAATATACCTACAATCAAGCCATTTAATAGAGCAAATACGATTTCAAAACATTTATACTTTGGCAATTACCATTTTTTCAAAATCTAATGGATACAAGTCGTACTTACCTCGGTCCGAGCTAACTCAATATTCCGTGAAAGGTTGATCACGTTCTTCACCCAAAACATACAATTTATATCCGATTATACACTAACTCTACCAAGAAATCATAATCGAAACTTAAACTGGACTTGGAACGTAAAACGAAGCAAAACAGTCAAAATTGGGGTGATCCGTAGGTGGAAGCAACTGATCCATGCTCGCGGATCCAAACAACCATCCTACGACTCCCTTGGCAAAGGCGAGCCATGGCCACGGTTGGGCTTAGACCTGGCCGTGGCACGGCAGGTAGAAGCTAGTTGCGGCCTGCCTCTCAGTGAGTCGTAGTTGCAACTCAGCTATGCCTCACATGCGGCTCAAAGTCAAAGACTTGCTGCGAGTGAAAGCCAGCTAAGCCCTACCCACGGCTTAGCTCTCACTGCCCCCGTCTTACCTGTGAAAATCCTGCAATTCCAACCTTCACTCTTCCAAATCTCTATCCACAAAAACCAAACTCAAAACCAACACCGAAATTGGCAAAATCAAGCAATAACAAAGCACACTTGGCTCAAATATGCACTAATCCAAAACACAAATCACAATCACTCAAACCTCTCAAGTCCCTCACTCATAATCACCATGAACAATCATCAACTCACATATCTTCACTACAAATACTAAGCATAGATTCATTAAAGCATAAAAATCCCAAACTTCCTCACCCAATCATTCAATCTACTACTCTTAAATAAAACCAAAAGAAAGAAACCTAGACTTGGAGGGAAAAATTACCTTGGGTGGAGACTTTAAGATTTCTACTTGTTCCTGTTAGAGGATTAAGCTCTTCAATTCCTCTTCAAAGGGAAAAGGAGAGAAATTTAGAGAGAGGGAGAGAGGCTTCCATAGAGAAGCAAAAGAGAAAAAAAATGAAAAGGGAAAGAAAGAAAGTCCAAGTCTTGACCAAAACAAATTTGCTTAAATTGCAACTAAGTCCCTCATAAATTTTCACTTTACATATTCACCCCAAATCATCCCAAATTACCGGAATGCCCTTAAAGGTCCTTGGTATTACAGATGGCCTTACTAGTGTAACTTCCGTCATCATGGTTTTTTACTATGTTACGCCAATCATGTGTAACTTCCGTCATCATGGTTTTTTACTATGTTACGCCAATCATATGTAGTTAGCAAAACTCGATTTCATCTGTAGTGGTAGTAACTAAGGGTCGATAATTTCAAATTTTGATTATTTTATGGTATTGATAAATTCAAGATACTTATGATCATGATGCATCTTCGATCTTTATGTCTATCCTACCAGTGTAGTTCATGAGGTTATACAAGTATTACAGGCCTAAAAGTTTCTATTTGAGTGATGAACCAATTACTTCAAATTTTCTTTATGCTAATTACCCTCAATTGATTCTTTTACTTTTCGTATATTAGAAACATTGTTGTGCTATCAAAGGTCAAAGCGACCGACCTAAACAAAATGGAAAGCAAGTACTAATATGCGCAGTAGAGAGGAAGATGGCAAGAAAACAACAAAATAGATAGGTTACTTAAGAAGAGTATAAGGGAAATAAAAAGAGAAACGAAGAGAAGGGCCCCCGGGTTTTGGGGGGGGGGGGGGGTTAGAGAATTCTTTTCCGTTGGTTAAGGAAAGTGAAAAGAAAACAAAAAAGATAGGTTGTTCTGAACAAAAATTTATGGAAGATACCAAGAAAAATGTAGGTGGTAATCCTTAATCTTTACTAAACATTTCATGACAGATTATTCTCATGATTGTCTTTTAACAGGGCATTTGTAGAAAAGCAATGTCTGTGATTTGGGTGTGTTAATGCTAAAAGTGCTATCCTTTACTTCCTATAGTAGATGTACAATGCATGCCGCAAATATCACCAAGTACAAGTTCAAGTAAATTTGAATTTTTTTGAATTTTTGAAATGGATTTCTTGTTATTTGGTAAGCATACAAGCTTTGTACTTTTCTGCATTTTACCCATATATGGAATTAATTCTAATTTAATCATATCATGCACGTGTCTAAAACTTCACATGCCCCAGACGATTTTTCCATAAACAAGACGATTCAACAATATAAGCAGAAATATTACTATTACAATTAATAATGCTAAGCATAAATATATAATAAAGCTAAGCATAAATATGCCATCATACAAATAGTCTTTCATTGCAAATTTTTTTTTCTTACTGAACACGAGTTTATCTGTCTCAAATACAAGTTCTAAACCAAACATGTTCAACAAATTACTAGATACAAAAAATTTTTCTAACTTCTGGAACATACAAAATATTATTTAATGTCAAATTCTTTCTTGAATTAAATTGTAGTTTCACACTTCTTTGTCTTTGACAATAACAATTAAAGAGTTTCCCATGAAGAGTGCATTGTCATTCTCAATAGATCCAAATGATTTGAAGAAACTCTTATTCTTACAAGCATGTCTAGTAGCTCCAAAATCAATCCACTAAACCCAATCTTTTTTTATGAGATTAATTTTTGAAAACATAGCAACAAAAATTTCATTTATTGATGTTTCCTTTTTATTGTCTTTTTTTTAAAAAATAAAAAAGTCGACAATCTCTTGTGAAATGAATAGGCTTACTACAATTGAAGCATGAACCCTTCTTCTTTTTCTTGAATTTATTTAAGTTGGCAAATTTGGTTTTTTTTTTTTTTTTTGTGAATAATTTACTTGATTGGCCTTCTTCCACCACATAAATTTTGAATTTATGACCAGATTCCTCTCTTTTTCTTGGAACATTATGCTTTTGTTCTTGCTTTCTCATTTCCTTCTCAAGACGGAGATGATTGGCCAAAATTTTAAGAGAAATTTCTTCTTTCTTATGTTTTAGATTTCTCTTGACATCTTTCCTAGCAAGCGAAAGCTTGTCAATAATAGAGAAAGCTTGTCAATAATAGAGGATACGATAATGAATTCATCTATGATTTTTAAAATTATTAAGAATCCTATTAATTTCACACAATTGTTCCATCTAAGATTTTTCACCAATGATTTATAAAAAATCTAACAATAATTTTCCACCAATCATTTAATAAAATAATCTAACAAGAATTTCTTGCTTATAGTATCCTTTTACATGTTTCTTGCGTTCAATTTGTCTTATAATTCTCGTGAAGATGTGACATTCTGGTATGTATCAAACACTCTCTTTGACATGCCATTCATTGACATGCTATTGAAAATAGGTCCCTTACAAATGTAGTCATTATTTTTCCATTTTTGTGAGCCATGAGTGTCATGATATTATTTCATCATCGTTCTCTATAGGCTTAGGGGAGTTGATAACATACACTACATTGAGAGTTGCAATAAAAAAGTGCATTTTTTCTGCTATCTTTTGAAAATGTCATCATCAAAACATTCTAATTTGGCAAATTCAGTAGTCATCTCACTCAAAGCTGTAAATCTCAATATTGCACACATGAAATGCCTTTAGGGAATGTTACAAATGTCACTTTTAATGTTTAATTTGCTTCCACAACCTATGCAAAAGAATTATGTGAATTAACTTCTATAATACAATAAAGTTCTTGTTTGAAAAAATTTTGCCCTAATCGAATCAAACCCTTTAGCCTTTGGTGCTTGTCACACATGTTTATATACCATGTCAAAGAGTTTGAGCAGGCGAAGAAGTTTGGGAGGGAAGAACAACATTCATGTTTTATTCTGCATGGTGTGTCTCTGATGTGTTTGGACAGAGATTTGTAAGATGATCATGTTTGAATATTATGTTTTAATAACAAAAGGACACAACTAGTCAAAATAATATTGAAAAATTACTCTATATATCTGATAAAGGAACAAAGCCCTTATTGAGTACAACTATTGGATTACAAGAGTTATCCCTATTAAGAATATTTGCTACTTCTAAATAACTGACGTAAGACAAAAGTCCTACTCCCACCATCCCATTTTGATAGGTTTTCTTTTTTCATTCGTCCCAAATTATAGTCCACTTTCCATTTAAAGAATGTAATTAATTTTCAACTTCTCAAAAATGCCCCTATTTAATTATTTTGTTATAAGTAAGAAATACATAACAAACTGTGCATTCGCATATCAGATGAATTAGTTTGACTTAGGATGCAATTTTCTATTTTGTATTTAATATAAATGTTTAATGATGAATAAGAGAACATCATAGATTAATTTATTATTTTAATAAAGCTAATTAATTTTTCTTAGACTATGTGAAATCCTATCAAATTATGCTTGATAGGACAGAAAGTGGTTCTTCACCCTCAATCAATTTCATTTGCTATCCATGAATGGAAGGAGATGAACATGAAACAACTTTTGTTTATTCTCTTTTGCAGTGATGTCTTTTACCATGACTTATTATTATATTGATAACACAATATATTATATATTTAACGTAACTCATCACTCAATAAAATTCATCACTCGTTGTATAGTTGAGTAATATTTTCCTTCTTTTTATGATCATAAACCCTATTATCTAAACAATGAACGTGAGGACAATGTCAGTCAGGACCTAACTTTTGTTTACTTTCATGTTTTATTATCTTCTTTACCAACAAAACCAACACAATCTTTTTTTATTTTTTTTTACGAGAAGAAGATAGTGCTATTATTTCGTGCCTTTGTATATGTGTTTGTTGTTGGTACTTATCAACAATTGTCGTTAATTTAGTGGACTATTTACTTGTTATGGGACGAGATTATTTGCAGTTGTAGACGAATAATTAGTGACTCCGTGACTGATATTGTCAAATGTAGAAAGCTGAATTCAAATTTAATTTTTTTTCCCTGTTAATAAGTTTGACGTTCTAACTTGAATGTATTAGTTGGGGTCTTATCTGCACCACAAATTAACCTCTGCAATTGCACCTTGGATCTTTTTTTTTTTTTTTTAACTACTGTTTCATTCTAAATAATAACTTGGAACTTAATTGTGCTACCAAAATTTGTCTAGGAATAATCCAAAGGAATTTAACTAGAAGTTTGCTAGAAATCACCAAATTCCTCCACCCTTGTCAAAATATATCAGGTCCGTGGCCTTCGCTTTCACTTTTGATTTTGCTTTTGCTTTATCTCTGCGCTTGCACTTGAAACAAGATCCTAGAGGACAAAACTTTCTGCGCTTGAACTGGACATATATGGCCACAGTCAAGGCTTGGGTCATCAGTGACCAAAGGACTAGGAAAGAATCCAATGACTTTGGTATCAACCAATTGGCCGACTACTTCTTGGCTCAATTATTGCACGATTTTTATTTTCTTTTTAAAATCATGGTGGAAACTTTTGAATCACCAAAAAAGGGGGATAAAATTCATTGCATCTGTGCAGTTGATATGATTATACGCATTAGGAGAGTTTTTGCTTCCATAAATTTTTGCACGCCCGAAAATATAGTTCGGACAAAGTTAATATAGTTCCGCATGTCAAATAACCTAATGCTCGCATCATAAAAAAAAATTACAATAATATAATAGATTTTACATGCATGTTGAAGATATTTTTGTTAGAGCTGGAAAATAAATTATTGGTGGCATATACGTATTAGTCACATATGCCATGCTTTTTTTTTTTTTTTTGACAAACCTACACTATTAATAGGAAGTGCACTAAGAAATTCCATTATGTCTTTTGTGCTATATAATGAAACTTCAGTTCGTATATGAATAGTTATGTTTATTAATTTAGACAACTTATTACCTAAAATAACAATTTAAAATATTTTTTATCTTACATGTATCGAATATATAAAAAATTGTTACAAGCGACTAAGCAGTAAAGTGGGAATCCTGCTTAATTATGTGCAAACTATTGGAAGTTCAACTTCTTGCTCTGTCTTCTGTGCTGGTCTATGCAAATGATGTCTTTTCCAACTTTTTCTTTTTCTTGCTTTTTACCTTTGGCAACTTTAACTACTAATGGAGAACCTAGTCAAAAAAGTAGAATGAAGTTGTCCGAAATATGCATTACACTTTTTGGCCAATGTCTACTCGTTCTTGCATAATAAGCCAATGCACAATCATAATGATTAATCCCCGAAATTTCGAGTAGGCTTCCTTATATTCCTGTGTTCTGGACTTGTAACTTGACTTCAGAATCCCATTGACCTGATCTTCAGTACTTCAGGTAGTCGTTTTTTTGCTGTTCAGTGCTTAATTGTGGGGAAAGTTAGTTAGCCAGTGTTATTAATTACCATTTGCTGATCAGGTGGATTCCAATTTTCAGGTATTAAATGCACTACTGTGTATTGTTACGTGGTGTATAAAAATTAATAATTTATCGCTATGTGATAATAGTTGATCATACATTCATATATTTAGCGATATGTAATTGATTTTAGTACACCAAGAGACATGCTACGTGATGCTACATGGTGCACCTAATCCTAATACTTACTCATAAGATCATGGACGGCTGCTTTCAAAATTCAACAGAATATGCATGATGACATTACTTGTATTCTATTATAGGAATGAACTCAATTTCAGATGCCATGTATTATATTTGGATATTGCAAAAAGTATGAGCTCAGTTTGAACAGGTAGATTGGCTGCAAGTTTAAAGATTGAAAATTCATCTAATGCAATACTAGTAAAAATCAGAAGAGTCCAGAACAAAAGGGAACTTATATACAACCCACCAAAAACCAGCCCAAATAAGTCTTTTCCAAATTTTGCAGATTGACTCGATTTGACTCAACCAATTGAACTGATTGAACCAGAAGCTAATTCATAACTGGCTAAGTTTCTCTTATAAGTTAACAAACAGTAGATGAAAAATATTCTATAAATTACTAATAACTAGCCACCCACTTCCTCACCATTTCACCAAAGGTGTTACAAGCATAATAGTTTGCAAACATCAGCACACGAGCACTAATAATATCAATCTTCCTCTCTACAGAGTTAATTCCATACGCTAGCACACAAGCACTTGAG
Source organism: Mitragyna speciosa (assembly GCA_024721245.1). NCBI lineage: Eukaryota > Viridiplantae > Streptophyta > Magnoliopsida > Gentianales > Rubiaceae > Mitragyna > Mitragyna speciosa. The sequence goes on from CM045557.1 coordinate 7,726,211, forward strand.
TTTTTCTCTGTTTTTTTTTTTTTTCCCTTCCTTTTGTCAATTCTGCCAAAGTTTAATTTGTGGAATGAAAGAATGGGCAGCAAGCTTACTATACTAGAAAATAGGATATTTACAACGTAGAAATCAGATGTGGGTACCTGATAAATTTGAGACAATTATGAGGAAACCAGGGAGATATTTGAGAAAATTATCAGGATCAAACTAGGGAGATGCATAAGAATTAAGCCTAAAAAGTTCAATAATGGTGATCATGACTAGGGTTGTCTTGAATTTGAGAAAGTGTTAGTAATGTTGTGTGAAATGGAGTTTGGACAGGTAGACACATCTTTCACTCCATATGATGACTTGTGCGAAAGTTACCTGCAACAGAAACCAATCCGGCGGAAGTAACCTGCAACAGAAAATCAGCCGAAACCAATCCGGCGAAAGTTACCTGCGACAGAAAGGCGGAAGCTACCTGAGACTGAACGGCAAAAGTTACTTGCAAGAGAAACCAACCTGGTGAAAGTTACCTGTGACAGAAACCAATCCGGTAGAAGTTACCTGCGAATGAACGGCAAAAGTTACCTGCGACAGACACCAACCTGGTGAAAATTACCTGCGACAGAAACCAATCCGGTCTAGTCCTTCTTCGGGGCAAAAGTGCAAACTTCAAACGTTGCAGATGTTTGGCCTTCTTTCCCCTGCAAAATATGTGGGAAGGGGATTGATTCAAGAGGACATATAGGTAGGCATGGCATACTCTGTCCATCTCTGCTTATATTGCTTTCAGTTTCTTCTTTTGTGTAGCACGATTGGTTAGTGGCTTCTTTTTATTAATGAAGAAAATTATTTGCAAAGAACATCATGGCATATTGAATTACTAATCATAAAATGACTGATCTTAACTTTATTTAATGAACTTTGCAGACCTTGATTATTTCCATCCAATATATCGGCAATGCCGAATAGCAGTTGTGCACATGTAATCAAGTATGTGCCTAGTTTGGGGCTCAATAGGTGTATATTGTGAATTGAAGATTAGATACTTGTATTAGCATTGCCAAGTGGTATTGAAGGTTTTTTGTTTGGTTGTTGTGAAAGTTTTCCCGAGTATGCTTGTACTATTAAGTTCACATAATGGTTGTGGAACTTACTTGGAACCTTGGATGTTGTAATAGATGTTTTGAATTGTGATAGTCTGTATATTAGTTGGTAGCAATAGAGGTTCTATGCCAGATTGATGCACCTGGTGTCAATGGAGGTTCTGTGCCAGATTATTGCACACACAATTCGATTTTGGACTTTAAATCTGGCCATGAAATTGTGAGAAATGACACTTGTGAGGACCTTTGCCTGCACATTCCATACCAGATTATTGTACTTTCATAATGGATTCCATGGAAGTTCAAAATTTCACTAATAAATAATTTAGTACAAAGTATACGAAAAGGATCAACATCGGTTTCTGGCAGTGGGAGGGTTGGACGTTTGCATTCATGGGAAAACGCTTTTAAAATTAAACTGCGGCCCACAAATACCTACAAAATACCTTGTAATTCCTTTTTTTTTTTTTTTGGAGCAATAAATGTCAATGAGAAACCAAGAACTTGGTTTTCTTTTTGCCTGAAACATGAATTCTGTTTGTACAGTACATGTGAAGTCTTGTTCCCCTCACTCGGAGTTCTTATTCGATTATTTTTGCTGTCAACAATGTAAATGATCAAAGTACTGAATTTTGAAAGTAAAGAGATTGTTGAAGTCCTCCAAGATGCATGAAGAAAATGTTTTCTTTTTCCCTGACTTTTTTTCCATGAATGTATACTAGAGCACAATAATTTTTTGCGGTTTACTGGAAAAGTGCTAGGGTACAAAAAAAGACCAATGTTCATTCACTCACACAAAATGCTCCATCTTCTCAACCATCCAACCGGTCTAAGTCATTACACCAAATATTGAAGGAACATCAGTAAAGAAAGGCATACACTTTTGTAGAAGCTCTTCATATTTGTAATATCCAATATAAGTAAAGGGCAAAAAGGTCATTTGGCCTAAAAAAAAAAAGATGGCAGTCGGTGGGATCTTTCCAAAAGAGAAGCAAGCATAATTTTCTGCAGAAAAGAAAGAAAGAAGCTGCGAGAAGGAAGAAAGAAAAGAAAAGAGAGAAGAAAGAAAGGAAAGAGAGAAGAAGAAGAAGAAAAGGGAGAAAGAGAGAGAGAAGTCCGGCCAGCAGGGAAGAAGAAGAAGAAGAGAGAGAGAGAGAGAGAGAGAGAGAGAGAGAGAGAGAGAGAGAGAGAAGAGAAAAAAAAAAGGAAAATTTGGATTTAGCTAAATAAGGTAAATTTTTATGCTTAATCTTGTTTATTAAATAGATTATGATGAAGTATATGATATTTTTGGTAGAATTGATAGCATGCATGGAGTAGAAATTGAGTAGATAGAATTTTAGAGTTTAGGAAATTTTAAGAAATTTGGAGAAAATGATTTCTTGGTATTATTTAGAGTTAATAGTTTTGTTATGGTGTTAATTACCAATTAGAAGATGAAAGAGTTGATTTGGGAAATTAAAGTTAAGATTTGATTATAGTTTAGGCCATGTAAGATGGGGAAGTGATTGAGTTAAGCCTTGGGGCTAGATGAAAGTTAGAGTATTAATTTTCTAAAGTACTTTAGTTGTTAATTTTGATCGTTATGTTATATAATAAATTCAAGAGAGCATTTGGCGGAAGAAGCCGCCTAATGGGGGTGATCAGTTGAGATTTTTGCTACATAGCCTATTGGAGGTAAGTGTAATACATATTATGAATCAATAGTACTATATGTTGTTTGCAAAGCATTTTGTGAATATTTTAAAGTGTGCTATATGTATAAATTGAGATTGACATACATTTATGTTGCTAAAAGGATGCACGTTGAGGAAATGCATACAAAGTGATTTATTTTGCATACAAAGTGGTTTATTTTGTATACAAAGTGGTTTATTTGGAATATGAAAGTTTAAATGAGCCTGCAAAGCATTTAAAGGTGAATGATTTACGTTGAGTGTATAAGATAATACATTTAACGTTTTTTTTCAAAGTATGTTTTATATATTGTTAAAGTTTTAACATTAAAGAATGAGAAAGTGAATGGTTGTTTGTGACAATGATTTTTGTTAAATAAAGTTGAAAGGATTTAGTTGTGAAAATGATTTGAAAGTAACTCTATGCAGAGCTAACTAAAACTAACAGGGTTATTGTTAGTCCGGGTGCACCTAGTATATGCCGGCTAGGGAATGTCCGCAGTGATTCCCTCCCTTCGCGGGATAGTATACCCTTGGGGGAATAGCCCTTCGGGGACAGAGTACCCTTTAGGGGATAGTAGGTTCTGCATAGTGGTGACTTCGAAAATAACAAAAGTTGTTTATGAAACTAAAAATGTGATTTTATTGAATGTTTTATGTCATATGTGATGACTACATAGATTTTATACCAAAAGTGGTGATTTAAGTAAATTGTTTAAAATAGTATTATTGTATGATTTATAATTGTTAATGATAATTCTTTATTACCTGTATGACTGCATGTATTAGGGTTTATAATACGTATTATGCTTACTGAGTGTGAAAACTCACCCCTCAATATTTTTCAGTATTTTGTAGAAAGTGTAGGAATAGGATCAAAGCAGAGAATTGCATATCCACAAAATTGGAAGGTACCACCCGGTTATTTTTGTTTATCCGGGTATAGGACAAGGTTATTATTTACAAATTGTGGCAATATGGTATATGACTAGTTTGGTATTGTAAATGTTATTTTTGGAATAGATGCTCCGTTGGTTGTAAGTTATGAATCTTGGGATATTTATATGAAATATATGAAGTTCTTATAAGCATTTATTTCATGGTTGAATGGATGATTGATTTCTTGTGTTAGTAGGTTATAAACCTATGGAAGTATTGTGTAAAAGTTGTGAATGAGATGATATGGTATATTATGAATATATTGGAAATCCTTGGGTTGGCTGAAATTTTGTGCAGGTATTTTTTTAAATTTTTGGGAAAGGTCCAAATACAGAGGAGATGCTGTCGAAATTTCGGTAGAATTTAGAGAAAAGTTAGGCTTACGTGATTTGGGGAGGTTTATTCCATCTCGAGCTACCTGCCGGTCATGGCCTTTAGGTTCGGGTCGTGACAATATTCTTCAGGAATCGCTATCCTAGGATCAAATGGTCTTCGACCCGCAACAGCTAATCCCTGTTTGATGTGACCTAATCGCCTTGAATGCAAGACTTGCTTGGAAGTAACTGGCAATCGAATAGACTGATATTCTTCCAAGGCTGAATTTAGATTTCCACCCCCCCACTTCTCAAGGCATTTGCCTAATACTGCAGCGTCTAGTATTGACATGTTTGTGCTTCTCAAACCATGAGGAGTTGTAGGATGTGCTGCATCTCCAATCAAAACTACATTGCCCCAAAAAATTTGTTTCATAGGTTCACAATCATATATGATATTTAGGAAAGGTTCCTTGGTTTCTCTTATGATCCTTGCTAATTCACAGACCCAAACTTTTTCTGCTGCTTACATGCAGCTTCTCAATCATGTCACTACTAACTTTCATGCTCACTGAGTTTCCCTAAGTTAAATCATCAAGAAGTAGATTAGCTTCCACATAAAGAGCTCATTACTTTTCTCATATTTCAAAAAAAAGTTGAGCTGATTTTTGCTCTACTGAAGGGTGACATTTAACCGAATAAGTTAGATTGTGTTTGTCTCTGTTATTCTTCGGTGGTTGAGAAGGTATAATCCATTTACCCTTCCTCATTTTGTTTGGCATAAGAAACAAGGTAAGATCTTACTGCCCTCGCAACTTTACTCCTTTGAGGTTGGCTGTCCCAGAAAATTTTAGCAATAGAAGATGTCTAGTACAGTGATCGTCCTGGACTGAGTCAAGGTCAATTCAACTAAACTGCTGAAATTTATTCAGAGATACATACTGATTTTTAGAATATTTGCCAAATGATGGACAAGTAATTGTAAACCAATGTTTACAGGGCATGTTCAAGCCCTTCAAAATTATGTACAAAGGGGCAGAAGCAGAAGAACCATCAGGACAATCTTGACATAACCACGTAACAGCTAACAAGGTAAAAAGATCCGCATAAAAGCAAGATGGCATTATACCAAAACAAAAACTAAATCTTTTAAACATAGAATATTAGCAAAAGAATTACCTTAAGTTCTGGCTCTGGTTGATTGATATACCAAATCCAATTAATCCGTTTGTTCAGTAGTTCGTAGAGTCCAGTGTGAGTTCCTGAGCTCAAATCAAAGTATAGGCATTTCCCTAAATTGGGGTATGCCTTCTTAAGGTCCAATACAGCTTCTGCATGCTTGTTATTTGAATAATCAAGAACACCCCTCCATGCACAGTAACCTGAATATCTATGAATAAGACAATAATGACAACAATAACGACAAAATGTTATTTACATGGAATTTAAGGCATAAAAATAAAAGAAAGATATCAAATATTACTATTCACAGACCTCAGCTTAAGATCAGGGAGGAAATTCTTTCGAACACTAGAAAGACAACCATCAGCAGCAATAAGTAAATCACTGACTATGTCAATTGTGTCACCAGTTTCATGAACTTTACATTTAACTGTAACACAAGTTTTGTCATCGGAAATGTACAAGGAGAGAAAAAAATGGCCCCACAAAACAATTCCAGATGGCAGTGCATTGTATAAGAGGCTATACAAATCAGCCCAGTGTGCAGCTCTAAAATTTAAGTTTTCATCCTTCGTCAGAGTCCAGCTGATTTTCTCTTCTCCATTGATTGCTTGGTTCTACAAAGACAGAGATGGAGAAACAAAAGAAGGAGACTCAGTGTGTCAATGGAAGAGTTAAATTTAGTTGAATTTTGTAGCGGGTCCCTTAGACATATCAAAGATTTCTTTCTGTGACTTAAATGGCAGAATGGTTTATTTTTGACAGATAGCCCCTATGGTGTCATCCCACATGTAGGAAATTGAAACAATGAGTCTCATCTCCAACTGATGCTAATTGGTGCTAACCCATGTGCTTTGAGCTTACATGGGTAGATTAGTGACCAATTTTTCAGGCAATGCCATCCCTAGGGTAGTGGTATGTTTTGATCTAGTTTGCTACAGATATATGCTTTCATTCTAAAGCAATTGCAATTTTCTTTTCAACTGATTATGAGCAGGATAGGCAAGGCAACACAAAATTGCTGTGGCCTTCAGCTATAAACTAAATTCTGAAGTACAAAATTAACTTGTCATAGTTTCAGTAACAATACGTAGTTGCTATAAAGCTAGCCCCATTCATCAGTGGGAAGTAGAAAGACTTCGTAGCCAATTGGTCTCCAAGAACTGCTGATCTGCAATAAGAAATAAGAACCTGTCTAACAAATTTTAATGATTAATTTCTTTTGTTTGGGACCAGGACGGCATTGCTGTCACTCTTCAAGAGCCACATATCAGAAAAAATTACTCTCCTTGTAGAAAAGGGACGCCGAAGTAATTTTTTTGCCACTGAGTAGGAAGGATAATATTGTAAAATTGTTTCTATCCAACTTCTTAGACTGTACCAATGTTCACTTCATAACCAATTTTAGCTACTAAGAAAACATACATTTTACAATTCACACTAGAAAATTTGTGTATTCCATTTTGCTCCTACACATGAGATGTTGAAATAATGCTCTAGGTAGACTACATTATAATGACTGATAATCCAAAATTCTCCCCTTCTACACAGCTCATTTCTTGGTCCCAAATTTGTTTTAAAAAAATGTATAAAAAAGAAAGGAAAATATGAACCAATAATATCTGCAAATTTATCTTTTATTCAACAGTAAAAATAAAACAACAGAATAAACCCTTCCTGAGACTCACGCTCCGTCCATCTCACCAACGAGTCCTTTTTGTTTGTCTCAAAATTATTGACACTTCTCTAAATTGGCAAACAATTTCAAATGTTATTTCTGTTGTATCTTATTAGCGTGGCTCCTACTTATTCATTCTTACAAGCCTGGCAGAACTGTAAAAGCAGCACGTCACTTGTAGTTGCTTGTCCAAAAAAATTTATGCACTCAGTAGTAACATGCTAGCATGTTGAAGCTAAACAAAATAATTTATTGGGGAGTAAATATAATCCAAATAGTGTTTTAAAATCATCAACACAATCCATTCTTTGGATATAATCAAGGATTCATAATCAATAGGAACAAAAAGGAAATAACTCTTCAAGATAAAAGTTCCAGGTGGATACCAATTGATTTATTAACAGCCACCAAAACTAAATTTCTATCCTAAGCTAAGCTATATTGACTAATGAAGATGTTCTTCATTAGTTTGCATTAGTGCTGGCTTCAACTCTAACAAGATGAATGGGGAAACTTGTAAAATTGAAAAGGCATTCACTAAACATACTTGCTCAATAGTGAGGGGCAAGGTGGAGTGGTGGAGAAGCTGATGGCTGCCTTAGCCACGTCTGAATGATTTTCTGAGCCAAAGAGTCAAGTCCAAGTCCAGCACCAGTTGGGCTCCCACTTAGGGGTGCACAAGTTTTCTCCAGCACCACCACATCCCACCCTGCTCCTATAAGAGAATGTGCACAAGATATTCCTGCTATGCTTCCTCCCACTACCACTGCCTTGGGCTTCCTGTTATTCTGCCACCCCTTCATTTCTTAGCAGTTACTATATCTTGTGATTTTGCTGGGATGGAAGTGATAAGAGCAGTATTTGAAGAGGAGTCGTACCGTCAGTTTTTGATCAATAAGAATCAATTGATCTTCGTTTTTACGAAGGAAACGCCAACGTATTGTATGGTCAAGGTATATCAGGTGTAATTGATAATACCAATTATATACGCTAGATAAAAAAAAGGTCAATCATCTAAGTCTCTATTTACTATTGAATCTACTTGTATACTTAGTTCGAATTGAATGTAATTAATATTGATGCATCACATGATATTGTCACGTAATATATATTCAACATTTTATATTATTTTAATATAATTAGTATTAATATCTGATATTGTCATGTGACATATCTTAAGCATTTAATATTATTTTAAAAAAATAACATTTAGAATGAAAGGGTCGATGATTTAGAGAATATATGAGGTGCACCTATATATCACACGATTTATGGTATGATGTACATAACTAAATAATGACATGAAGTGGCCAACCATAAGCGCAACTAATAAATTTTTTTTTTTTAGAGTGTTAAGTGCAATTAATAACTGGTTCTAAAAGCAACCCACATGCGTATAATATTTTTCCATGTGGTTTCTTTTGTTTGGTACTTTTGGATGAAAGTGAAGGAACAACAAGTGGCAGATCACTCCCAACGTCCCATCAAAATGGAGTAAAACAAAAGGCCAAAAGTTCATATTTTCCATGTGACAGCATTGCCCTTACAAAGTTAATACAACAATTTCTAGCACTCTTTATATCCCAAACTTTGGATCTCATCCCTCCTGTATTTTTTCTGAAGTTTGTGAACATCATATACATCTATTCTTCCATTCTTTTTTGGTTTTTTGCTATTTTTACAAGGAGTACAAATGGGTTCTTTTAATTGTTGATTGATGAGTAAAATTCATTATTTAATACATTTAAAATTCATTATTTAATGCATTTGTGATTATCGATATTATTAATAGGATGAATTAACCAGCTTTTTCATTTTTTTTGTTTAGTGTGATTCACCTAAATTAGTAGTAGATTATTACTTTCACTTGTTATTTTTGTTTCCCTATTCTTTGAAGAGTTGTGATGGTGGGCGGAGAAAGGGAACCATGGTTGTCAATATGGGATGAAGATGGAGGAAAGAAAGGAAAAAAGAGAAAAATGAAAGGAAAAAGAAAGGAAAAAATTGGAAAGAAAGGGAAAAGAAAGAAAAAAAAGATTGACTTTTTTAAGAGATGAGTGTTTTTTTTTTTTTTTTTCTGGAAAGGAATTTTTCTTGAAAGAAAATCACATTTTTAATTATTGCTCAAATCTAAAGCGCGTGTAGCTCACACTTTTGATTGTATGGATAGTTTTCATCCATTTCTCATATTAGTTTAAGGACCTCTTATTAATAGTTTTTAATTTTAATTTTAAAAGACGTCTTTTATAATACTCTCAACTGCTTTTTTTCCTTCTAATTTTAAATTTTTTGACACTCTCAACTACCTTTTTTTTTCCTACTTTTAAATTTTAATTTTTAACTTTTTTAAAATCAACATTCACCAGAACCCTGCTTTTGGATTTTGAATTTTAACTTTTGCTAAAATTATTTTTAGTAAAATTAGAATCAATTAAAAACAAACCCAAGATATAACAGAATTCATTGTATTTTTTAAATCATAAGAGGATACAAATACTTATGCGAAAACCACAAGAGGACACTATTGAATTTACCCCAAAAATTATATTGTTTCTCTCTTTTCGTTCCTTATCTCTCCAAACTCATCTTTTTATCGTCTCTGTTTTCTCCTGTCGTCTCCTAAAGTTAGGCCTTGGTGACTAAAGAACGAGATTATCCTTCACATAATTTTCCTTTGCTCTTCTTTTCACTTGCATAAAACTCGGTCTCATTTTTCCTCAAAGCATTTTATCTCAATTGAATGAACGCATAACTTGCATTGAATTCTTCCCTTTGTCACAATTACAGATGCACTCCTACTAATTGTTTTCATTTAACTTTTTTGCGAGGAAAAATTACAGTTTTGATCTCATTACTTTAAGCATTGTACAAATATGGTCCCCAAAGTTTAAACGAAAATAATGTTGATCTATCTTTTTTCTTAAAGACATCAATATTTTACTAGAAAAGTAAATATTTACAAAGCATAGACATGTTGGCCCTGTCAAGTCATTATCAGCCTAGTGTATTTCTTCCACCTAACATCAATAAGTGCAAATTAAATGTGCTTTTGATAACCAAGCCTACTTCCTTCACCATTAGTAGGTGACATGATGCCAGCCAAAGGCAACCCAGCAGCACCCTTATGGCGCTACCCGTACCAAGGTCGAATTCAAACCTCGGCCTTGGTGTCTAAGAGAGGAGGAAAAAAAGGGGAGTAGATATAAGGATTGGAGTCACACTCCAATTGCGTGTGACAAAAATTCTGAGAACTCATTCTAGTACCAATTTGGGAACCTCATCTCAATTGTGTGAGACAAAACATATATTATAATGAGAATTGATGATGATAAAAAAAGCACCTAGCCAAACAAATTGACTGTAAGTAATGGCTTTGTCCTATTTTTTTAAAAAAAATTAATATTATTTGAACACATTTTTTGATAACCTTTTATATTTCTAACCACTTTTTTCTTTTAAATACATTACATCTAAAGGTGTTATAGATTTTTTTTTTTCAATATACTTCTAAAAAATGCAATCCAAATGTTAATATCCTTTAAATGTGATTTTTTCTTTCGAACTATGGATACTCAATGGTTGTATTTGCAAATAATTGTATTTTCATTTTGTATTTACTTTACTAAAGAGTGAAATTCATAAAACTTCATCTTTGCAATGTTCATGATGAACGTAAATATCTAGGAATTCAAAAATTACAATGTCCCAATCTTCCAATCCAACAAGTTAACTCCCCAGAAATTGTGATAACCCATTCCCACAATCATAGTGACAAGTGTATCATATTATATTAGGACTTTGTTCTAACCTTGTTATTGAGCCATATATAATGCTACTCGAATAGCAAATATGGTCCAAAATGTTTTTTAAATTTGGCAAAAATTGAATATTTGAGAAAATTTTGACAATTTCATACAGTGAGAGTTATTAAGCATCGGATATTAGTTCCAAACTATTAAATAGAAATAATTTTAACCTATTTAATATGAGAAGTCCTTTTACATAAGAAGGTATATTTGAAGAAGTGTAGACTGAATAGATCTGAGTAGGTATCCGATATTGGTTAAGAAATCAATACTTTGGTTTGCTTCACAGAAGGAGTGGGAAAAGATTTAACATACATACATACATACATACATATATATATATATGTCTGTGTGTGTGTGTGTGTAGGAAGAAGCACGTGTTTTAACAAGTTAAAATGTAGAAATATTTTACTTTTTAAATTTTTATAAAAGTAATCAAATAATTAGCCAAATATGCAAAATTTAAAGACTGCTAATGTTTTTTAAGCATGTCTTCATATTGTCATTGTTTTTCTTTTATATTACTAATTTCTTTAGTTCTTTTTATTTGAATTTACATCTTTTCGAATCATTGTGTTATTTTTATTTTATTGTTTTCATTTGTATATTTTACTTTTGTGTAAACTAAATTAGCTTTAAAAGGTAATATAATGGACTAAGTTAGAGTTAACTAATAACAAAAGATTAAGGAATATGATTAATACACTCAGCTTTTTATTTTTTTAGACCAAAATTCTCTTATTATTTTGGATTACTATTTTTGTATGAATTTAAAGTGTTATATCTCATGAGTATATTGTCTAAGTGGAGTGTACAAATCAAAGGTGAAATATATAAACCATTACCTATAATTAAATATAGACTTAAGATAGTCATTTTAGTTTTTATTAATTTTCAATTCTTTTCATTTTGTAAACAATTGTCTTCATATGTCCTCAAATGTGCCAATACATAAATTGATTTTTTGTCATGACCAATGAACAAAAAAGTGACTATTTCAATCATCAATTCTTGATTATATTTTGCACATAGCATCAAAGATTTTTGAAAATTAAAATCTTCAGACTATATGCTTGGAGTTTGGTCAACATTATGTAATTAGTTTGTCACTTGAGATTATTTTAATGAAATTACATTTAATATGTTTACCCTTTTCAAGCAGCATGGTAACAATTTTGGGTACACATTGACTTTATTTTTGTGCATTTATGACTAAATATTTTGAAAAATACTTAATAAATAACTCATAACTTTACTTATAGAATATTATATTTAATAGTCTTTGTAAATCAATAATTTGATCAAAAGTTTCTCATGACAAATTTTGCATTCTTATGTTTTGCTGCAGATAGTCTTGACATTTTATACATTGCAACCCATGATATTGTACATAATAGTTTGATGCATCCTACATTTTAAAGCTTTATATATTATGTCGGTTTTTGATTAAAAGTTGTCTAAATATGAGTAATTGTTCACCATGGTTAATACATTTCTACTCAAAATTTATGAAGAAATTTATTTTTTTGGAAAGATTTATAACTAAAAGAAGCAGAGATTTGAGTCTAGATTTGAATAAGATAACCTAATATAATATTTATTAATCATTTTAGAAAAAAGAGAGAGGAATGATTTAGACACTATATTTTTATTCATGCTCAAATTTTTAAGAAACAAAAGACCTTATTATATAATTACTTGTGCAAATTAAGCAAACCAATTATTGAATATGGCCATAATCTCACATAGCCAACAGGAATTGTTGATAATATATAGTATACAGCAAATAACATTGGATAAACTAACACTAATTTGTTGAGATATGCAATTTATATAAAACCACAACTTGTAAAGATGCAATAGTATATGTACTATGTATTTTCTTCCACAATAAAGGTTTAATGAAGACTGTTGTGTTTTCTTCTTCTGAAGATTGAGGGTGATGCATATCTTCATGAAATAAAATGATCAAAAATTACTTGCAAAATAACAACAACGATAACGACATCTAAGTCCTTATCTCACTCTGTGAGGTCGGCTATATAGATCGTATGTCACTATTGAGATCGATTAAGACACATATTTCTATTAAGATTTAGATATAAATGTCTTTCTTAATAGTTTCTTTCCAATTCTTTTTAAGTCTTCCTTTTCCCCTTTTAATTTGAATCAAAACTTCTTTATTTTTTACACTATTGGAGCATCTAGGGTCTCCTATGCACATATTCAAACCATCTTAAGCAGTGATTCTCTCTTCTTCTCATCTATTTGTGCTTACCCTACTTTCCTTCAATGCATTTGCTTCTTATTCTATCTAATCTAGTATGTCCGCACATCTATCTCAACATTCTCATTTCTGCTACCCTCATTTTTTGTTCATGTCCACACTTAGTCGCCCAACAATTTGCTCCATAAAGCATCACTAATCTTATAAGTTGTCATATGAAACTTTCCTTTCAATTTTAGTGGAGCTTTATGATCACAAAGTATGGATGACGTCAGTTCTCCATTTGTTCTAACATGCTTGAATCCTATATGTAACATCTTTATCTATTCTCCCAATCTTCTAGGTTGGCATTTACTCTCTCTCTGTCATCTCATCGATTAAAACTATATCTTTGCAAACAATATACATTCAAGAATGGCTTTATGTAGATGTTTAGTAATTTTATCAATTATTAAGGCAAAGAGATATGGGCTCAAAATCGATCCCTGCTGTAGTCCTACAGTATTTGGAAATTCACCTGATATCTCTACTGATGTCCTCACATAAGTTGTTATATTTTGATACGTATCTTTTATAACTCTTATATAAGCTACCCTTAACCCTCTCTTTTTCAGTACTTGCCACATTATATCTCTATTAACTCAATCGTATGCCTTTTCAAGATCAATAAATACCTAATATAAATCTTGTTTCTCTCCTTATAATGCTCGCATAAGCTTCTTATTAAATGTATAGCATCCATTATAGACCTCCCTGACATAAAACCAAGTTGATTATCTAATATCTTAATCTTCTTTTCACAATCTTGTTTCTATTACTTTGCCTCATAATTTCATAGTATAATTCATTACTTTATACACCTATAATTTGCACAATTTTGTATATCTCATATATTTTTATTTAAATTATTGCAAAATCTCACTGTCAAAATAGTTGGTGAGTTCTTAAATTCAATTCTGTAACATTATTTCTCTTTATTAAATTATTTATTTTTAGGGGAAAATCAAGATTTGAAAGAATATGAAACATCATCTTCATAAGAAACATGAGAGTAATTTACTCTAATTATTTGAATATATATATAAGATAAAAGCAAATAAAGATTTAATTGTACTTGTGTGTTTTGTGTTTTCTTACGAGAATTTGCATTAATTCCATTGAGGATAAAGTTTTATAGAGTTATTTAGTCAAATTATTTTGAAAAATATAAGAGAAAAGCAAATAAAGATTTAGTCACTTGTGCATTTTATGTTTCTTTACCAAAACTTTGCATTAGTTCCATTGAGAATAAAGTTTTAGTGCTTTTCAAGTTTACATGAATGGTGGAAAGCTTGCACCATTCAAAGCTAGAAAATACAATATATGATTATACATGCAAAAACCCAGAAATAGTTTATGGATTGTGCTTGCTTTCTTGGGCTTCTTTTCTTATCCTCATCAATTAAAATTAGTAAAGAATCTGGAATATCACCATCCCAAAACTAATTAGCAATTAATAAAGTAACCCGTGAATTTTATTAATTAGTTTTAAAATATTTTGAGATTTCAATGGGGGATTTTTGTTTACTAACAAAAATTATAGTACTTTTAGATTTAATAAGATGGTGAAACTGTTTTAGATTTAATAAGATGGCAAAGCTATCAGATTTGTCAGAGAATTTGCTGCTAAATTTTTCATTAAACGGCTAGTAAATATTTGTTTTCTCACTATCAAAAAGACCGTATTAGAGCCTTTCCATCTCCATATGTAGGGTATGTGCTTATACTACTCGGAACAATTTGTACTTTTCTTTTTACACTATTCATCTATTTGCCTATGTGTTTGCTAGTTAAAAACATTGTACTCGTAGATGATTCCAAAATTTGAAGTTAATGTTGACGTTCTGAATTGTCAAAATTTGAAGATAGGTTTTCCGGGAGCTTTTATTATTTCTTTCAAACTATCTTGACTTGGATTTATTTTATCTGTACTTGGGTGTATAATAAGTTTAACTTGCAAAAGTACACGGTTCAGTAAGCAGTACTATAAGAGCTCGGTAAGTTGGCTACTGCAACGGAAAATAATTCTATAATTGTGCTTGCGATCAAGTTGATTGTTGCATGATCATCCAAGTTTTTTTTTTTTTTTTTAAAAATTCCTTATTCTCAACAACTCCTAATATTTCATCTAAAATAGAATTCTTTTTTGTAATGTATTTCTTTTGACTTTGCTTTCCAGGACACCAGCTGGAGAGTTTTACTTTCACATTCATCATTCACAATATCATTCTTCTTCTTTTTGTGCTATGAGGATCCATTATTTCTATATAGATCATTCACTTTGTATTTTACATCTCTATGTGACTATTTTTCTGTAATCTAAAATCTTAGTGTACGGAAACTATCATTTTGCAAAGGGAACTTTTTTTTATTATGATGAGTTAAGTAATGGAATAAAATTAGATAACAGATATAGGATATGTCTTTTATTGATTCTCACATAACCAAATTTTCCAAATTCGTTAGTTACAGCCCCATAATAAATTCACATTCCATGCAACACAAAATGTGAGGTTGGGAGCTAGTTTGTGCCACCATAACTCTAATGGAATCCACGGGTAGCTATTGCCCTCAATGCACATATGTTTATTAGTATTATAATTAAGTTAGGACTTTTATGTAGTATTCTATTTAAAGTTGTAATGTAATTGAAAGTTTTAGATAATTTATGTAAAAGATTATCATGAGTTTAATTAGTATTAAAATTAGGTTAGGACTTTAATTATTTGGTATTTTGTTTAAGAGTTTTAACGTAGTTGAAATTTTAGATAAGTAATCTTACATGATTTTAGTTCTGTTATGTAATGAGGGTATATTAGGAATAATAAAAAAGGAAGAAGCGTGAATATATTATATAGTAATAGAGATAATAGATAATAGATAGATAGATAATAGATAGACAATAGATAATAGATATAGACACGCACACAAAAAAATTAATGAAAAAATTAATAAACTATCCCCAAAAAAGAAAAAAAAAAACAAAAGGTAGGCTGGTAGTCGTTGGAAATTAAAGAAGCCGTAGAGCTTTCAACATAAGATAATATTACCTAAGCTCATAGCGATCCAAATTAGTCTTGACACACAAGACTTACTCCTTGGTGTTGGGGTTCACACTGATTAATTAATTAACATAACGAATTCATTTTGGCGATAACCACATATGTGAATGATAAAAACCTACGCCATAATGGAATTTGTGATTCTAATTCTGATTTTCGATTCCTAAATGCTAACTGAAGAGCACCTAAGTTTCAGACCATTTAGTTCGAGCCAAAATTTGAGTTTGTGTCACAATTTCGAGCAAACAATTTCAGCCAGTCATAGTGAACAAACTTCCAATGATATTTGTGAACCAAATTTCGAGTAAAAGACCTTATGTTGGAAGCGAGGCCTAATAAAGACTGTTAACATCATTAAATATGAAAGGCAAGAGGCAATACCAAATTCATTCAACAATTTTTTAAATGCCAGGGATTCCAGTGTTCATGAGTTCAAGTTTTATTCGTGATTTCTCAAATTTGTTTTTCTTTTTAGCATTACACTCGATGTTAACAGCCACGTAAGAACCAGAATTCTATCGAAAAAGAACTCTACTGCTATATTCTTGCATAATGGGTAATTTCGCACGGTTGTTGATGAGACTGCATTGGTATTTCTCACAAGCAATAGACCGTAAAATGTGTAAATTTCCGTTGTTTAAAGTTGGAAGGCGAAAGTATTAAATTCACTACGTGTATGCTCATGTATGCTCATGTGGTATACTAGAACTGATAATTTATTTATCATGTGGTAATGATGGGTCACCCCTCGTAGTATTTGGTAATATATGATTGATTATATTAATGTCAGTTAACATATGTGATGCACTTAATACTTACTCAGTTGAAAAGAAATCTGCTTAGCCATGCCGGTAAAGTACTCCTAAACTTCATAATGATCATGTAGTCCTATGCTTTGTCTGTTCTCAAACTTTCCAAAGGTCTGTGTGGGGCATTAGTAAGATGACTTGATATGCTGATTGAAATATAGCAAAATGCTTGAGCTTAAAGGAGGGACTGGCATTTATAGATGTTGAGGATTTTAACCCACCATTATTGGCAAAATAGATTTGGAGATTAACTATATATATAATCTTGTTAGTCAATAAGGCGTTGAAGGTTAGATATCACGAGACTGGTCTTTTGAAGCATGAGTGTGAAAGTCCGAACTTGACACTTCTTCGGATGAGCTGATCTAGATGAACACGAAGCCTGCAACACAGTGAATGTAAGAAACATGTTGGAGTAAATCTCTTAAAGTGCTTCTGAAGTTTAAATCAGTAAGTCGGGAAAGCTGACTAGATTAGGAGGTTCAGAGAGAATGTTGTGAACGTATCTTGTAAATGATGTGGAAAGAGATTTATATAGTAGGAGAATGGAGGAAAAACCATAGAAACGTGAGCAATAGTCTGACAATCTATAAAACGTAGGTCAACGGGTCAAATAATAGAGTTTGCATGTCAATTGTCAAAGCTGTCACATCAACATATAACAATCACCTAGTTTAAGGAGCTCAGTACCTGTTTTATCAACCCCTTATCTAGAACAGTTCGGTTCTTAAGAGGTCAAGTCATACTGAGGTGTCATTTGACCCAAACTGACATAGAGGTCAGGCGATACAAGTATCTACAGAGTGTAAGCTGTGGAACATCTATTCTTCTTTTATTGTAAGCCTAAACTAACCTTGTGAAGCTGCTCCTGTTCAGTGGATGGTCTCAGAACCAATGGTAAAGGAGGCATCTAGCAGAACCAATGGTGATCGACATGTAGCCCTTACCATAAAGGGCAAACATGGAACTAACAAAACAACAACCAGTATAAACTGAAGGATTCCTACCAAGTTGCCCAGAATGTTGTATTTGAATGTAATAAATATGACCAGGCTCAGAAGAACAAACGAGAACAGAACATAAGGGAAACAAGGATTCAACTCAGCATGCTAGCATGGCAACGTCCGTCAAATGGAGTAATAAAAATCAGAAGTAGCTGAAAATATAACAGGAACGGGAAGTGTGGCTAGAGACTGCAATTGGGAAGTGATCAAAATATGTGCAATGCATGACATAAAACAAATTGAAGCAGTCATAGAAGAAGCCAATACTATCCAGATGGTACTTGTGAAAGCAGTAGAGGAATTACTTCCAAAAAAAAAAAAAAAAAAGAGTAGAGGAAGGATGGAAAATAATAGAGGTCGAATCAGATTGTAGAATGGTTATATAAGCCATACAGCTTAATCAACAGATAAGTCTCCAGTTACATCGTCAGATAACCACTGAGCTATTACAACAGAGAACTCTAAGGGTCTGTCCTTCACGATTTTAGTTTTTGATTTTTTAAAAATTTATTTTGTGATATCCTCAACTACTTTTTTTTATATTTTTTAAGATAAAATTATAAACAACTAATTTTCAACTTTTCTAAAATATATTTTTATAAAAATTATAACTTATTGAAAACAAGCCCTAAATCTATATCTTAAAACGTTGCAAAGAAATCCCCCATCCCATCATGAGTTCCCGGTTGAGAGATTCAGGAACTCAAGCGGGCAATAAGCCTAAAAGACATTCTGATGCTTTTTTTTTTTTTTTGAAACACCATGTATATTATATATAAAATAAGCAAAACATATTATAAAGAAGTGTTTGAAATAGCAAGATTATGTGCTTGCTTGATAATCGATCTATCGACCTCAGATATGACACAAGAGGACAAGTAAGTAGTTGTAATGAAATATCGACAAATATCGTATGCAGATCAAAAGGGATATGATGTTTGTGCTGTAGACACTAAATCAAAGTCAGACAATCCGTTTGTAATAGAACACATTGAAAGCCTTTTTCCACCGCGACCAAAATGGAGTAAAAGCAAGCCATAGTCTCACTTTGCAAAGCAGAAGAGGAGTCAATTTGGATGGATTTGGCGAAAAGTGGAGGTCCATTATATCTGTTGCAGACAATTCCAACGCCTGATTTTCCTGTCTTGATATTATAAGAGCCATCAAAAGAAAAAATGATTTCCGAAGACATTGTGAAATGTTTGATATTTTGACCTTGCTTCATGTCATAATAAAAGTAATAATTTGAAGGTTTTCCCAGGCCTATGTGCTTGATATTCCGTTCATTCCCAAAGGAAGTCATAACTTCTGCGAAAAGGCTCCGTGCCTTAGCGACAATTGATATTGGATTGAACTATATGAAATTCCATGAGTGATCATTCCTGAGCTAGCCATATATGCCAAAGAATAGTAATTGATTGAATAATGGTACCCAGGCAATTAACCTTATCGAACCAGTTCAGATTCCATACATAGAATGATTCTTTTTCTCTGGAATCAAAATCCAAACCCAGTGGAGAAAGCCTCCATGTGAGTTTAGACATGTTACATTCAAAGAATAAATGCTCAATTGTTTCCTTCTCTGTACCACATCTGAGGCATATAGGTAGCTGCAACTTATGTTGAAATTGTAGAGGGATGGGTCACCCTCTGACAATTCAAACAATTAATCGCTTGACTCGTACCTATAGACCGGATGTTTTATTTTTTATGGAAACAAAATGTTCTAAGGCCAAGATGAAAAAATGGCTTCAATCCACGTCCTTTATGTCATGGGATTTAGTAGAACCAGTAGGACAGGCAGGAGGATTATGTGTAGCAATAGCTACTTTTAACAGATTGCAAAGGAGCAGTTCGGGCCCTTCCAATATATGTGATTCCTGCACAAAATAAGCAAGTGGATTATGTAAACACGTAACCCAGGAGCAGAGAATATTACCTAATCCCCATGACCGAACCATACGAGGGTCCAAATTATTAGAAGCCCAGTACAAGAAGTCCAACAATGACTGCGAAGACCCTATACTTGGGTCCAAGACTCGATGAAAAAGAGAGTTAGTGATTCCATCTAAATTATTTGGGTTGGGCCCAACTCTCGAAAGAAACTGGTTGTGCTGACGCAAATTCCAACCAAGTTTTTTTTTTTTTTTTTCAGTTGAGGGTATCAGAAGTACGTCCCACTAATCCTTAACCCTTGATAGAGCAAGCTCCACCATTGTCAAGAAAATCATCTCAGAGACTCGAACTCCCGATTTTAACTTCGTAACTAGCCCACCGAGACCATCCGAACCGCCAGAGGGGCCAACCAGGTATTTGAGTACTAAAATTCTGGTTTTCCCTTAACTGAGTGCGGGGAGTAATTTCTAGATTCCCGTGAGACACCGACCTACTGGTTGAACTGGATTCGTCTAGGTCATCAGGGATGACTGACACCTCTACTCTACCATTTGAGTCTTGCACGGCAAGAGTGAGGTGAGAGTCAAGGTGCTCAGAAGTTGTGTTTCCCAAAAAAGACTGATTTGATAAAGTGTCATCGTCTAAGATTACTGTTGCGTTTGTGATGAAATCACGGCTGAGCCAAGCCGGAATAGTATTTTCCGATAGTTGAACAACAGCTTGTAACTGACCATGCACTATTGTATATTGCTGCTGCTCTATCTCTCCATTTCCCAGTTGAATTACCTGCATGGGAACATGAGGATCCTCCCCTGATTCCACTTCAAGTTGCTCATCAAATGGAAGCTCCTCTTCTTCAGTCAAGAAAACTGGTTCTTCTTCTTCTTGATTCCCTACTTCATTATGAGTAGGTGAAGCTGAAGCTGTTGGAGCAGCCATCTGAGGCATATTATCTCCAAGAAAAGATGGCGTGTCGTACTGCAAATTTACTGCAGATCTTTGGAGAAATTTGAAACCATTCTGTACTCTGTGTTGATTTTGCAATATAAAAGATGTATTCATGGTTTCCCAAAAGGATGCAGGGATAGATGTGCTGCGTAAATGCTCACAATTGTGGTGAGCACGAATTGACCTAAAATATAACTCATGGCTGATATCCCATCTCAATGGCAAGCCTAATGACAGAGCATGTTCCTGGAAATGTTCTGTTAAAAGCATTTCAAGTGCTTCATCTTCATCCAAGTATCTACACAAGGGTAGAGTGTGTCCAATAATTCCACATTTTCTGCAAATCTTATGAACACGTTCATGTTCGAAGGAAACCCAAGTCTTGCTACCATTTTGAAGGGTTAAATAAAATCCCGCTACTAATGGCGTCCTGATACGTATCCAAATTCTAGCCCTAATGTAGGAAAGATTCCTGGCATCATACAAGCTGGTCTTGACCTCAACTGGCTCCCCTGCAACAGATGCAAAATTCCAGCCAGTTTGTTGATTGAAACTCTCTGGCGGAACCCCCTTATTCGCACCCAAATCAGAGCTGAAGTTGGAACAATATTCTGAAAAACCATGCCAGGATGCCACCTGGTTAATAACATAAGGGCACCATCAATGGAGAAAGGCCCGTTTTCTAGCACTAACAACATCTCTTCCGAGGTATTAAACCTTATTAAAAAGAACTTGTCTTCACAATCTACCAACCAAGCACGATCACCCCAGTTGGAATGGATGTATTGTTGAACTCTGTTGAAAGAGAAAGTACGATAATCCAGCAAATAGCCAACAAGGCAATTTTGATATCTAATTTCTCCTGATGACATATCGTTGTGAGAAAAAAGATAGTCAGAGCCTCTACGAACAGGCCTGTAGTTTTCCGACCACGTTTGGTTTGTGATAGAGAAGTCTCTTTCTTCTTCTCCAAATTCATTCCCTTGATGAGATTCGGAACCCTCATCTGACCAGTAACTCTCATTAAACCTATATAG
Source organism: Mitragyna speciosa (assembly GCA_024721245.1). Classification (NCBI taxonomy): domain Eukaryota; kingdom Viridiplantae; phylum Streptophyta; class Magnoliopsida; order Gentianales; family Rubiaceae; genus Mitragyna; species Mitragyna speciosa. The sequence continues at coordinate 7,747,913 of CM045557.1, forward strand.
GATATCCATGACACGGCTTTTTCCCACCGAAAACTGACTAAAACGGCACCTGCTTAGAAACAAACCTGTTGAGAGATTGGGATATAGATATGGTAATTTGTTATCTGAAACTCGATAAGGACTTCTTGTGGTAGAAAATTGTGAAATAGAAATGGTATGACAAGTTATCAATGGAGACGATAAAAGTAAATGTTAGAGAGAATAGAAAAGCACCTGTTGAGAGAAAAGCTCCTGTTCGCGAGTTATCGAGTTTGAAAAGATGAAAACTACATTCTGATGCTTAAATCCTAGTTTCATTCATGTTCCTTTTCTTTCATTTATAGAGAAAACAATAGAATGATGGAGAAATATATTTGGCCCAAGAAGCAGAAGAGAGAAATGGCCCAACAAAAGATGCAGGTCCAAGGAGCAGCAGCAGCTAACTAGCCCAAGAAGCAGATGCGGCTCAGGTGTTAAAGCTCGTCAGCTGCTAAGGCTCAGCTCGTCTGAAGAAATCAGCAGCTAAGGGAGTTATCAAGCAGATTCGGTGTGCTCATCAAGCAACGATAGAAAAGACAAATTCTAGAAGTAGATAGAATAGTACACTTGTCATTTTTTCATTCTTTGAACTCATGTACATATGCTAATATAAGCTGTAACCTTTTTCTCTTTTTTTTTGTTGATCAAGTGATTGTATTATATGTTTGTTGCCTTACACAAGTAGAATGAGGCTCCTAATGATGTGCTAGATGAAACCCTAGACTATTTGTTATACATAATTTGAAGATATAACTTTCCGAAATTATCTAAATCTCTCCCTTCTTGAAAACCCCTTATTTACTGCAAGTCCTAGAATTTGATCCCAGGACCTGCAGCAAGGGGAGACCCCCTGACTACTGGGCCGTTAGCCCAGTGGCTAATCTTTTTCTCTTGAGTTGAATGAGAAAAATATTCTCTCCAAAATTCTGATTTTGTTCTAGCTTTGTTCAAATTAGCTATAAAATTTGCAAATAACTTAGTCAAGGATATTGAGTCGAAGAAGTGCTTTCTGTTGTTCGAGAACAATCAGACTTTGGTCCTGGGTAGTTACCAAAGTGTTTGCAAGTTTGGCAGTAAAAATGGTTTACTTATAAATGTTCTCGTTTGGAAAAATAATAATAATAATAAAAGCATTAAACAAAACTCCTTCATTTTCATAATCCACGCCATAACACACACTGATAGTGTCATTGAAGAACCAAAGCCACTTTATACATACACTAATCAGGGAACTACATTCACTTAGTCTCAATTTTGCCACCCAGAACACACCACAACACACTCTGAAAGTGTAATTGAATAGCCACAGCCACTTTATACATACATAATCACGGAATTACATTCATTTGTCTCAATTTTGTCACCCAAAACTCAAGACTCTTGAGTGTATCAGCATAACCGAAGAATCCAAACTCTTTGCTCTTGTTCATGCTAGAAACATGTTGAAATTCGAAATTCAGAATCATTTGCAATGCAGCAAAACAAGTAATTTCCTCCATTTTGCTCTTGTAGAGTCCATATTTTTCGACTATCTCACCCCAAATTTCTTCCTTATCCTTCATGAACTCTGTAAAATCAAAGCTGTCCTCCTCATGAAATGGCAAAAACTCAAGGTCAAAGATTTCACACACAGCTTTCCACAGACTCTTCCAAGCAAATACATCACCATTTGTGCAATTGAATGCTTGATTCTTCGCCTTCTCAGTCAAGGCAGCCCATATCTGCTGATTCTGCTAGTACTCGAGCGTCAGACATGTCACAGAAATGCTCCCACGTATACTTATTTCCAGGATACCTAAATGGCCACCCTTTGTATTTGCACATTGATGCATACACGGACAGAGTTAGAACGTGTATTAAACAAACTTCTTGTTGATGCACCTGTGATTATTGAAGCTCGATGTATAGAATAGGTGAATGATTGTGGATATGAAGCTATGAGGTCTTCTAGTGCATAATAGAAGTTAGGAAATGGTAGCCGAGGGTAGTTTTCTTTAAAGGGTGGCTCGTGTGGGATGAGTTGGTCCAATTTGGAGGGGTCAAATATTGGCCCCATGTAGTGTTTTGTACCTGTTTGTACTGTAACATGAGAAAGCTTTGAAGCTGGGGAAGATTGCAAGGCACTGATGACATTTTTGAGCATGGTTGAATTGAGATTGATATTCTCCTCTTCACTTTGGCAGTGTTGAAGCGCCACCCAGAAGAGGTGGGTGATTTCAGAGGATATAGGTGTCAGTTTTTTATGAGTATCATCTCCATTGAGGGCATCAACAATTAGATGATAGTCAGTGAGAGAGGAGGGGAACCAAGATGGTAAGGGACGCCTAGATGCACCATACACCGTCCATGGACCGCCTAGAGCTTCTGGTTTCTTTAAAGCCTCTGCTAGAGCCACCCCAGCCATTCCAGTAACACCAACAATCAGTGCAACTGGTTTGTGATAGTTTACTTGCTCCATAACAAATATACTAGAAGACACAGATATTGTTGCAGAGGATGAAAAATTGATTTTTCTGAACCAATTCTGCTACACTTGGAAGTCTTGAACATATAAAAGGAGATACGCACCAGAGTTGCTATTGTTCAGCAATACACGACACCAGCCTACAGGACAAGAAGAATTCCAAACCACTGTGAAACACCGAACTCTGTTCAAGTGAAAGCAACAGAATTGAATGAAAAATGTAGTTAGTGGTACGAGGACAATTCTTTATTGGTGGCGGTACAAATTTGGTCACGTAATTCCAAACCACTGTGAATTACAAAACTCTGTTAAAAAACTCTTGATGGTTGAATTTGTAGTTTATTTGTACGTGTTTGTTCCAGCAACATTAGTACATCTTAGCTGCATTAAGTAAATTATAGAAATACGTTCATTGGGTCCGTGAAGTAATTGTCCCACTATAGTTCGGGAAAAGCTTTCCAACTTTGAATAACGCTCCAATATAATATACATATGTGAAGGGTTGTCTTTATCCCATTCTAGTGTCATTTTCCATCGCGGACGTCAAACATGTAAAAAATAGACGAAGGCAAATAAATTTATGGTGCCGATCATGATTGATTACCAAATCTTGGCATATTATATATATATAGATGAAGGCAAATAAATTTATGGCGCCAATCTTGACTGATTACCAAGATTAAAACTGTATTACATGTAGTTAGGTCTGCGAAAAAATAGACTAAATAAGCAAAAATGTTTTAAGCATTTAAGAATGACACTTTGTCTTGAGTGGGCACTTTTGGAATTTTGGATTTTTTAATGTAGTACATACTTTTTTCTTGGAGAACACACAAACATCATTTTCTATATTATTTACAAGTTGTATAGAGTTCTTTTTTTTCTTTTTTTTTTTTGAAACATTAAGGGGAAAGGAGAAAGGGGACTTAAGGTAGGACCCACTAACTCACACCATCCAAGCAATTGCTGACTGAAGGAGGGGCTGAGGTACCTTAAGTAGACACACTGATGCTTTCGAATTCCCGATGTGGGAGCAACCCGAATTTGTATAGAGTTCTAACATCAATATCTTTTAGATTTCCTATTTTTTCAGATTTGACATATAAGATCGATAAGAAATGAATATTATCTCACGCAGAAATTTTGAAAACTAACACTAAAAAGAATCAAACTTTGTTACGTTGGTTGATTAGATATCTATCTAATCATTAATAGATGGATCCACAACGAAAATTTGAGAATAATTCAATTACATTTTTATCTTCACAATGCTCTTACACAAGATAAGGGACAAACTTTTCTTTTCTAATAGTACTGTCCACCTGAATTTTAGTTATGCTGTGAATTAAAAAAGTGACGAATCATTAGTATTTGGGAAACATAAAATTATTATCTAAAGTTAAGCATTTGTGATTATAGTTTAAAGCTGGGTTAACATTAACCAGGAAATTAGATATTGTTTTAAATTTTCTTGTAACTATGGTAAAACTTAAAAATGATACACTGTTGACTTTTGCAGTGAGCTTCATGGGTCAGTACAATGTTGAAAACCAAGTTCACCAATTTAATTTTGTAGATCCATATATAGATTATGTTTTTAATAAAATTTGGTGCACTAGATAGCCTTGACTATTATGTTAGTACATTTGTATTTTTTTAGTGCAATTATGCTTCTTAAAACTATACTTTTATTTCTAGACTAATGATTTTGGATATTGGAGTTGAATTCTATAGATATTTTAGTTTCTAATTTTTCATTCAATAAATTGTATGATTTTGGGTAATTGATGGATGCATTTTATTTAGTATACATCTATGTCGTAATCATGTAATTTTTTTATATACAAATGCGCTTATATTCACTCTTCTACCGCCATATGCGTATATTCATAAAGAGATATTTCGATATATCTAAATTTAAAATAAATATAAGGCAAAAATAAAAACCAGCATCAAGTGAAGCATCAGTGGTATTAGGATATAAATCAACTTATAATATAATTATTTGTTTATTGAAAAAAGACATTTACTTGAACATAGAAAGGAAATATTTTTACAATAACATCCATGAAAAGCATTTTGCTTTTTTGATAGTTCCATAAGTGTAAACTCCAATTTTTTTATTTCATTTATTTATTTTTTCCCTTTTTTCTTATTTAACCTGGTACTTTGTACCTTTTGAGTGCTTTACAATAATTATAACAAATTTATATATACCATTACTATTAGATGTTAAAGGTAATAAAAGCTATTAGCTTCTTATTTTTCTCAATTATATATTTTCTTTTTAAGGAAAAAAATAAAAATTCTCTTTCTTTAAACTCATTAAACTAACGCGAAATAAATTTATTTTTCTCATTCTGTTCTTTTTTAAAATCTTATTATTACAAGTATATTTGAGGACATGCTTTGCAAATATTTTGTGGTAAACTATCCAATTTAAATTTCTAATTATAAAAAGTTTGAAAGACTTTTGAAGAAATGTTGTGCTCCATTAGGATTTGATTATTTTATGTTATGTTTTTGTTTATCAATCAGTTCTCTGTGATAAGATGCTTATGAACTGATTTATTTGTGTTTATTTCCTTTTTATTATTACCAAATATTGTGCTAATTGATGGATTCTACTCATATTTGGTAAATTAGTATTAATTGTAGAAATATATAAAAAGAAAGGAAATAAAAGGAAGCTAAAAGATTTTCCAGAAAAATCATCTACGATGTTACTGTAGGCACGTCAAACTCTCACGTTCAAGATAGGAAGTCCAAATATCCTGCACGTGTGGAAGATCTTTCAAGTTTGAGTCAAAGTCAGGATGAACGTTTCCTCCTATTAGTCTAATTATGTTAGGAAGTTTATTTTCTAGTTGGTTTCCTTATTTTAAGGATATTTCTCCAAGAGGAGAGTTTGGAAAGTACTTGATTACTAAAAGTTAGGAGAAAATAATGAAAGAAAATTTTTGGGGACAGGGAATGTTACTTTTGGGAAAAAAGCAAAGTGACGTGATTCTGTCTGAGGGAAAAAAATGCCTCTTGCCTATTTGTTTCTTTTATTTTATTTTTTTTATAGTGTTTTTCTGGTTTATGCTTCCTTCTTCTCATATGGGAGGATTGGTATATATCTAGTAAAATTGTGCTTTTAATTTTTGTGTTTTTTTTAGTTATTTATTTTTATCCTTTTAACTCTTGAGTATAGCAAGGAACTTTTAGCAATTTGACACAGCATTTGATTATTTCTCTAGGATACTTAATGAGGTAAGTGATTCTTCCTTTGAAAAATCAAATGCCAAACTTACCTATCTAATTCGTCAATTGGATGCAGGTGGATTTTCAAAGCAAGGGATATAATTCTTATTCCACCATGTATGATACTTATGCAGAGATGTACATTCCAGAATGGAGGGATCATACAGATTTTAGTTATGAGAATCCACAAGTGTATCAGTCAACATGGGTCATCACCAAAGCTTCCAATAGTTCAATCTATCATATTCTCCTCCTCCACAAATGGCCCAAAATTCTAATTCTGGTGTGTCTATTGAGGATATAATTAAATCTCTTGCTATTAAGACATTCTGATTCTAACAAGATGCGAAGGCAGAATTTCAAAACTTGGTGAATCAAATGGGAAAGATAGCAACTGCATCCTGTTATTTGGTGCAAAAGCTGGAGCAATCATCTTTCCAAACGATTGTGGAAATAGAGAATGAAGCAAACACCATTAGTTTAGGGAATGATGATGAGGTTGAGATGCTTGAAAAGATATCCCACATACCATCAAAAGAAAAAAAAAAAGGATGTTTTCAAACTTAACGGTGTAAAGACTTCCATCACCGAGCATCTTGAGAAAGAGACTGATAAGTTGACCTTGAATGAATAGTTGGAGGAATATATTGAAGGGTTAAATGAGCAATCGAAATTTCAACAATTAGGTTTATTTTGCCAATTTCTAATAGGAAACCTTTACCTTTTGTTTTGTAGGCAGCAACTCTATATTTAAAGCCTCTCCATAAAGCTTTAAAGTATTCAAGCATATGGACGGATGGATGGGCAGAACAAAGGTTGTTGCAATTCCAAGAGTTTGGGTATCCATTTGAACCTTGTGGATGAGGAAACAACAAGTCTAGCCAAGGACGTTAAAGAAAGGCGCTACTTGGGAGGCAACCCAAGGATTCTTGGATGTCAATTAATTCATTTTTTTAGTTAATTTTGTGTTTTTGTTTAAGTTTTAGGTACAACTATGTGATTTTATCTTTTCATGATAGGAAGCATTTGGTTTAGCGTGCCCACGCTTAAAAGGCACATTTTAAATTGAAGAATTGGGACTGGTGGATAGAAGACTCATTAACAATTAGGCTTGCCCACGCCCAGTGGTCACGTCTAAGAGAAATTCTAGAGTTTGACAGGCAGAAGGTTTTATATGAGTTAGACTTGCTCACGTCCAGTGGTCACGCCTTAATGGAAATTGTTAGAATGAACAACCAGAAGACTTATAAGGAGTTAGGCGTGCTCATGTTTAGTGGTCACGCCTAAAGGACGACTTTTGAGATTTGCAGGCAAAAGATCCTTTGCGAGTTAGGCGTGGCCACGTCTAACATGGTGGTTGGTACCAATATATATATATATATATATATATATTGGCCGATAGTAATCTTCTTTTGCTCTTTTTCTTTCCTTTCTTTATTTCCTTCTTTATCTTTTCTTCTCTTCGGCCTATTTCTTTCTTTATTATGCCTTCTTTTTCTTTCTTTCTTCTTTCTTCTCCACTACCGCTACTCACCACCCCTCCCCCTCCTCCACTTCCTACCGCTAGTCATCTCTCTCTCTTCTTACTTCCCATCGCCAATTTTCTTTCTTTCTTTCTTTCTCTCTCTTCTATTTTCTTCTCCCTCCTCCCTTCTCTTCTCTCTTATCTCTCCTACCTCATCTATTCTACCATCCTTTTTGACCGAGGCTTTCCACCACCGAATTTCTTGATTTGCCGCCTTCTCTCTTCCAGGTTCCAGCGCCACCGCAGCCCCTTCAACCAATATTAGTGATTGTTTGTTTTTAGTTGTGATTTTTATTGGTTGTTTGCTTTTGGGGTTATATTTTGACTTTCAGGACCATAGGCGAGAAGAAAGGACCCTCCACTTTAGGCACGCCTAAAGGACCCTCCACTTTCAAGGCCACCTTTACCTCCTCAACCATAGATTGGTTGTACTTCCCCCCGTATTCAAGGAAGTTTTGTTGTCCCTTTTACTTTTTACTTTATTAGTTTTAATTTTTACATTGGGGACAATGTAATGTTTAAGTGTGGGGGAGAAGTCTCTTAGTAGCTATGTTTTGTTCTATGTTTTGTGTCTTCATGTTGCTATGATGATTGCAATCAAGATATAAGTGTTCATGGTAATTTTCTGCTCGTTGAGTATCATATTATTTTTTTAATGATGGTGTTGGACGACGAATGTATTGGATTTGACAAATTTTTTTAACCACTTTGTGAGTTTTTGAGCCTATTAACGAGCCTTTCATTCAAAGTTGCTCTATTTTTGTTGTTGAGTAGTTATCGCACATGGTATTTGTAGACACCAAATTTTGTCACAACATTTATTTTTTTTAAAACATTGGAGGCATGTTTATACTTTTGGAGTCAAATTATAATTTTTCAATAAAAAGGGGGAACAAAATCAGTCTTTTCGGGAGGAAATAGTAAGTTTCAACTACAAATATTTTTTCATTAGTTTTGAGGTTTTAAATTCATATTTTTACTTTCATACGTATTTTTTTAATTTTCTGTGATTTTTCTAGATTTAATGGGTATTCCTTTGATATTTTACCAGCACAAGAGCAAAATAATAATTTCGCCTCACGAACACTGTTTTCGCTCATTTTAGGTCCCAAATTTATTTTTCTAATTCTTTAAGCATGTCCCTAAATTTTCTTGATTTTTTCGGGGACGATTGCTATTTTTTCTGTAAATACTACATACAGGGGCAAATCGTCATTTCATACTTTTAAAGCATTTTTCACCAAATTTTGAGTCATAAATGTATTTCCTAAGGTTTTAAGGTTATTTTTAATTTTTGATAATTTTTCAAGGTCAATAGCTATTTTTCTTTGTATTTTCGTTGTCCAGAAGCAAAATCGTCATTTCACACTCCGAGCGCGTATTTGATCAACTTTAAACTCTAACTTTTATTTTGAAATCTACTTTGAATTTTTTGGAAGATTTTTTAGATTATTGTCATTTCTTTGTATTAATTTGTAATTTTTTGGGTTAAAAATATTTTTATAAAAAATAAAATTAGAATTTTTTATTACCCGTGGCATTTTTGTTATTTTGTACTATTTTTTATGACTAAGACAACTAGCTCTATAAATACCCCCTTAAATAAAAAAAAAGAAAGAAAAACTCTAAAGAAAACACTTTTACTTTCATGCTTTAAAGATCAAAATACACACTTCACACCCAAAAACACACACTAAACGCCGTTCTTTTGAGCTTGCTACTGTTCATCTTCCTCAAGCTGGTAACTGTTCATCATCAGATTTTTTCCAAACTTAAAAAGGTAAGTTTTTAATCTCTCTTAGAATTTTGATTCATTTTCTCTTTCATTTTTCCTTTGTTTATCTTATTGTTTATATTCATTTATTTGAAATTTTGGGTTGAATTTATTTTGTTCTTAAGTTTCTTGTTCTGGGTTTTCTTAATCTATCTGGGTTTGGGTTTTTCTCTCCTAGTTCCTTTCTTCTTCTTCTCCACCGTCTCTCTTTCTCTTTCCTACCCCCACCGTTCGACCACATCCTCACCGTCAGAAGCCTAACCTAGAGCCAAGATCACTACCTAAACCAAATCCCCAAACTCAACCCCTTCTCCAACCACCTGCAATTCACAGCAACAATTCAAGAACAACAAAGCCAATTCACCGAACCCCCATCAGAATCACCAATTTCCACCACCAAGTAACCAGCAAAAACTAACCAACCCAAACAAAAACAAACAACAACTCCACCATTTTCCATCAACAACCTTCAACAATTGCAGCCCAAAATCCCGCAAAGTCAAGAACCAGTCACCACTGTCCATCAATAAACCACTACGCAAAACTCCCAAATTCTTCCACCCGAAGCTCCAACGCCACATTGCAGCCATCACAAACTGCAGTTTCACCACCTAATTTCTCTGCCATTACCAGAAACCACCTCTCTCACCTGCAGTAAAACAAACCCAAAATCAACTTCAACCACCACAACATCATCCCCAATTCGGTCTCAAAAGCCACCAGTTAAACATCTCCACCAGTAACATAATCACCCAGACTATGTCACAACCACAATTTCACTGCACAAAATAGCCATTGTTAAGCCTCCCCTATCTCCACCATAACTAGTTCCACCACCAGCCCCATAGCATTCATCCCATCGCTGCTAAGAATCACCCAAAATAGCCTCAAACATCAATCCTATAACTACCAAAATCAGCCCCAAAATCACACGAATTACCACCATTTTCCTAAATTTCATTTGTACATCCACATACAACACAAGCAACAACACGCACCATCAATTGTACACCACCTCACCACCACCAAAATCTCCACCACAAGCCCATTACTGACCGCCTCAATCTTCCACCAATCAGTCACCACACCACAGCCCCTCCAAATCGCTGATAAAAAATCCTATAACAGTCCACACCACCACCACACTCCCATTTATCCAGTTGTGAAGAAGGGACCGACTGGGGTAATCTATCCTTTTGTTTTCAGGGAGAGAGCAGCTAGAAGAGAGGAATAGGAAGAGAAATTAGGAAGAGTGAGAACAGGAAAAAGAGAAGAGAAAAGAAAGGTGAGAGTGAGACGAAAAGAGAGCGGGGAGAGAGAACAGGAAGGAAGAATCTGGAATGATAATTAGAGAGAAATAAGGAGATAAGAGGGGCAGAGGAACAGAAATAGTGAGAAAGTAAAGAGAAAAGAGAGAAAAGAGAAAAACAGAAAAATTAAATAAAAGAAAGGAAAAACCAAGAGAGAAATGGGCTTGGGGAATTTTAGTGTGTGTTTTTTTTTTATTCCTTCTGTCATTCATACTTGATTGATTTTGGTTTGGCCTCATTTGTTTTAATTGTAGGTTTAAATTGGTTAATTAGTTAATCTCGTTCATTAATTTTGGTCTAATTTGGTCAACTAATTCAGTTTAGTGTAGCTTTTTTTGGTTGTTTAGTACAAGTTGAATATTTGTATTTTAGTTTCTAGATTTCTTACCAATGTCATTAAAATCCCTAAGTGTTTTGTTTTGATTCATTTTAAATTCTCCATAATTGCAGACTATTCCCCTCTAGATTTTATATTCTTTCAATTAGACCCCTCTAAGCTGCTAAAATCTACATTTTTATCACTACATATTGTTGGAATTTATGTTTTGTGCCCCCACATTGTTGTAATTTGACAATTTCTCCATATTTGCTGTAATCTATATTTTACCTTTCTAGTTTGTTGGAATTTAGGTTTTGTTGTGCCAGTTTGCCGAATCCACATTTTATTCTAATTGTGCTAGTATTTCATACCTTTAGGATTTATTTGTTTATATCACAATACATTGACATGTGTGTTCATTTTTTTTAAGTACTAGTACCGGGTTTCCAAAGAGGTATCTCGACTTCTTGTTATCTTTCTCTTTATGTGCTCCAATATGTTCCAATGTGAATTTTATGCATTATTTTTATTATTATTATTTGTTTCTTATTTTACATACTTTTTGCGTATTTGCGTATTTAAGTTATTTAATTTTGAATTTTTTTATTTTGGCAAAATGTAATGTTTTGTATTTAGTTAGTTAATGTAATAGTTAGATTATTTTTCTCATATTTTAGCAAAATTTTGTATTCAGATAGCAAATGTAATAGATAGGTTGTTCTACTTTTTCCTCCTTAGAATTGTAAACTAATTCCCCCGTGTAATAGTTAAGTCTTATTTGCTTTCATGTGCTTATGTGTTTATGTATTTTACCGCTTTCTTTAGGATTTGCATCTAGAATATTATGCTTACATGTTATATGCTCCTATGTGCTCTCATATGTCTTTATACATTTAAGCTGCTTTTAATTCATATTTTACTATTTGATTCATGTTTTATCAGTTTTGTTATTTCGTCACCACACTAGTCCAACGCTAGTTGTGGTTTTTTCGTTTCCCCGCTAATCCAACGCTAGTGAGAATCCCTAGAAAGGACTAGTCCAACGCTAGACCCTGAGGACATTTTAGTGTTAGGTGCACTCGTATGCATTTTACATCCACTTTACACATTTTTAGTTTTCTTTCCATTTTGTATGATTTTTATTAATATTACTATTATTATTTATTTTGATACATCTTCAAGTGCATGACATTCATGTTACATTTTCACTTGAAATTTAGGTCATTTTGTGTGATCCGACTAAAAATAGTCATTTACTCGTGTAGGAAGCGGTGGCGTACATGCCGCTCCCCCTTCCGTGAGTAGAAACATTCAGTCACGAGATATTAGTCCCCCGTACCTGTTATGTTGCATACCCACTTTTTTGACACTTACTATATATACTATTTTCCTTTCTGCATTTCATTTCACATTCACACTTGTGACTCCCTCCAGGTCTCGACTCAAATTTCGCAATTAATTCGATAATTCAAACCCAGGCTCGACGGAACATTTTGACCCTCCCGATACTACATTTAGATTTAAGATTTGCATTCATTTGGATACATCTAAACGTGATAGAACTTGGAGTTAATTTAGAAAATTTTGATTGAACCTCGCAACTAGCCTCGACTAGGTAGAAAGGGTGCCTTAGGCATAAGTCTTTGCCTTCCCTTTCTTCAAATGTGACTTCTGAACCTTTTCTCTTGTTTTTCGTAGACCGCAGTAAAAAAAGGGTTTTAAATTTTTTTCTAAAACTTTTATTTTTGTTTTGTTAAACAATTTTTTTGGGTGATTTAGTACACCGTAACTCCATACCAAATGGCCACTCTATTTTTCAAATAAAACCTTTTTTCAAAATTAGTTGGTCAAAACTGTCATACTTTTAGTCCCGGCCTTATTTTCCTTCAAAATACCATTTTCCTAAAAAATATATTTTTTACTAAAAACTCAATTTTTATCACACACGCACGGCTTTTCAAAAACTTTATCTTTTCGAAATGGGTTACGGACCGGACCACCTTTTCGGAGCACAACAGTCAACGACCCTACTACTACTGTGCGTCATTTCGAGGCATGATAGGATTTTGGCGACTCCACTAGGGATCACTAGTGAGTTCGAGCACTAAGCTTAATCACATTTTCCTTATTTAACCATTTCATTCCATCGCGTTTGGATGTTACGATTGCATTTTTCTTTTCTAAGTTTTTAGGTTTTTCTTTTGCATCTCACACACTCCCCGTCTCTCCGTTGCTTATATGATGTATGTTTATTTATTATTGCTTCATTCGACCACGCTTGCATTTGGGGAGGGGATCAGTCACCTTTAAAGTCGACGCTTTATCATTCACTCCTCTCATAAGGAGCACTTCATATGTGCATTCGATGTTTTTTTACTCTTTTTATCTTTTTGGTGATTGTCACCTACCCGTCCTTTTAGGAATTAGGATCGATCTACTTTGACGTGTGACCGTAGCACGACGTGCACGTAACATTGTTTAGGGGATCACTCATATTCTTGGCTTGAGTCCACAAATCTAGGGATTTTGGCTTTAAAAATCAATTTGCTTGGACATGTAGCTGTAGCCCGATGTGCGCTAGGGTATCATTTTAGTTTGCGGTGGGCTTAATCATTAGCATAGGGTATCATTTTTATTTTCAGTTCTCGGTAGGCTCAATCGTCAGCATTGGGTACCATCTTTATTTTCAGTTCTCGGTAGACTCAATCGTCAGCATTGGATCCTGTCTTTATTTTTAGTTTCTGGTAGGCTCAATCCTTGCATTGGGTACCGATCTTTATTTTCAGTTTGCGGTAGGTTCAATCGTTAGCATTGGGTACCGTTTTTATTTTCAGTTCTTGGTAGGCTCAATCGTCAGCATTGGGTAGCATCTTTATTTTCATTCTTGGTAGGTTCAATCGTCAACATTGGGTACCTCTTTATTTTCATTTTGCATTAGGCTCAATCATTACATTGTGTACCGATCCTTATTTTCAGTTTGCTATAAGCTCAATCGTCAGCATTGGGTACCGCCTTTATTTTCAGTTCTTGGTAGGCTCAATCGTCAGCATTGAGTACCGTCTTTATTTTCAGTTCTCGATAGGCTCAATCATCAGCATTGAGTACCATCTTTATTTTCAGTTCTCGGTAAGCTCAATCGTCAGTATTGGGTACTATCTTTATTTTTAGTTTGCGATAGGTTCAATCGTCAACATTGGGTACCGTTTTTATTTTCAATTCTCGTTACGTTCAATCCTTTGCATTAGGTACCGATCTTTATTTTTAGTTTGCTGTAAACTCAATCGTCAGCAATGGGTACCATCTTCATTTTCAGTTTCGATTTTCATTAATTCTATTTACGGCATTAAATACCGTATTATTCTAATTGCATGGTCAATCGTCTTACTTTAGCATTGGTTTCCTTCTTGTGTCATCATGCATTAGCCATGGTATTAGTTCATTTCTTTTTTATGTTTTCTCAAAAAAAAAAGAAAAAAAGGGACGGATAAAAAGACAAAAAAATGAAAAAGAAAATTTTTAATTTTTGAGTTGAATTGCATCCTATGTTCGACACTTGTGTTTCCTCTGTCTTAAAACTTTTATTGCATTTATTTTGTCCAACAGATTGGACCTGCATTTGTCCTTTTATATTTACAAGTCTGACAGTTCAGAGTTTGCATTCTATAATTCTTGACAATCTAGGATCATTTATTTACTTTTTCAAATTTGACAATCCAAACTTTGCATTAATCAACCTTGACAACCCAAGGTTATGCATTCGTCCAACAGTTTGGTCGGCATCTGTCTATTTATATTTTCAAGTTTGGTAACCCAGACCTTGCATTGCATTTTATGATCTCTGGCAACTCAGGATCATTTGTTTACTTTTCTAAGTCTGGCAGCCCAAGGTAATGCATCCGTCCAACAGTTTGGTCAGCATCTGTTTATTTATATTTTCAAGTCTGGTAGCTCAAACCTTGCATTGTATTTTATGATCTCTAGCAATGCAGGATCATTTATTTACTTTTCCAAGTTTGGTAGCCCAAACTTTGCATTCATCAATCTTGGCAGCCCAAGGTCATGCATCCGTACACCTGTTTATTTATATTTTCAAGTTTGACAGCTCAGACCTTACATTGCATTTTATGATCCCTGGCAACTCAGGATCATTTATTTATTTTTTCAAGTTTGGCAGCCCAAACTTTGCATTTATCAACCTTAAGCAGTCCAAGGTCATGCATCCGTCGAACAGTTTGGTTGACATCTATTTATTTACATTTTCAAGTCTGATAGCTTAAACCTTGCATTGCATTTTATTATCCCTAGCAGCTCAAGATCATTTATTTACTTTTTTAAGTTTGGCAGCCCAAACTTTGCATTCTAGCTTTAGCAGCCTAAGGTCATGTATCCGTCCAACAGCTTAGTCGGCATCTGTTTATTTATATTTTCAAGTCTGATAGCCTAGATCTTGCATTGCATTCAATGATTTCTAATAGCCCAGGATCATTTATTTACTTTTTCAAGTTTGGCAGCCCAAACTTGGCATTCATCAATTTTGGCAGTTTAAGGTCATGCATCCGTCCAAAAGTTTAGTCGGCATCTGTTTATTTACGTTTCCAAGTCTGGCAGCTCAGATCTTGCATTGCATTTTATGATTCCTGGCAGCTCAGGATCATTTATTTATATTTTCAAGTTGACAGCCCAACTTTACAATTCACCAACCTTGACAGCCCAAAGTCATGCATCCGTTCAACAGCCTGAACGGCATATATCTATTTATATTTTCACGTCTGGTAGCCCAGACATTGTATTTGGCTTATCAATATTTATTTTGTTTAGCAACCTGAATTCATTTTTTGTCTATTAGTTTAAGCACTTTATTTTGTCTGGCAGTCTTTTACCAAGCTATGTTATCTTTGCTTAGCAGTTCCAATGTTGTATTTATTTATTTTTATCACAAGTTTTGAAAAGTTTGAACTCTTGTATTACCATTTACAATTATGTTTCGTATCACCGTTCACTTGTATCTGAACTACGTTTGACCTGATTCCCTTTACCAAGATACGTTGGTAGCTCCTTGAGAATTCGGTCACATATTTTCTTTATTCTTTGGTCATTAGTTTACATCTTATTACATTCTCACACTATACATGACTAGATATTTTGTTTACAGTAATGCCTAATTTTACTTTTGGGTGAGTCAAAATTTGGTGTTTCTAAGTTTTTGTCTGAAATCTCTATGAGATTCTCGACAAAGAGGGGCAAACTGTAGACACCAAATTTTGACACACCATTTTTTTTTTAAAACATTGGAGGCATGTTTATACTTTTAGAGTCAAATTATAATTTTTCAATAAAAAGGGGGAACAAAATTAGTTTTTTCGTGGGGGGACACAGTAAGTTTCAACTGCAAATATTTTTTCGTTAGTTTTGATGTTTTAAATTTATATTTTTACTTTCATACGTATTTTTTAATTTTCTGTGATTTTTCTAGATTTAATGGGTATTCCTTTGATATTTTACCAACACAAGGGCAAAATGGTAATTTTACCTCGCGAACACCGTATTCGCTCATTTCAGATCCCAAATTTATTTTTTTCAAATTCTTTAAGTACGTCCCTAAATTTTTTTTATTTTTTTGGGGACAATTGCTATTTTTCTGTAAATACTGAATGTAGGGGCAAATTTGTCATTTCACATTTTGAAAGCATTTTTCACCAAATTTTGAGTCATAAATGTATTTCCTAGAGTTTTAAGTTTATTTTTAAATTTTGGTAATTTTTCGAGATCAATAGTTATTTTTCTTTGTATTTTCAAGGTTACATTTTCACTTGAAATTTTGATCATTTTGTGTGATCCGACTAAAAATAGTCATCTACTCGCGTGGAAAGCGGTGGCGTACATGCCGTTCTCTCCTCTGTGAGTAGAAACATTCAGTCACGAGATATTAGTCCCTTGTACTTGTTACGTTGCATATCCACTTTCTTTGACACTTACTATATATACTATTTTCCTTTCTGCATTTTATTTCGCATTCACACTCGTGACTCTCTCGAGATCTCGACTCGGGTTTCGCAATTAATGCGATAATTCAGACCAAGTTTCAACGGAACATTTTGACCCTCCCAATACCACATTTAGATTTAAGATTTGCATCCATTTAGAGTCATCAGAACGCGATAAAACTTAGAGTTAATTTAGAAAATTTTGATTAAACTTCGCAACTAGCCTTGACTAGGTAGAAAGGGTGCCTTACGTCAAGCCTTTACCTTCCCTTTCTTTAAATGTGACTCCCGAATCTTTTTCTTTTGTTTTTCCTAGACCGAAGTTGGAAAAATGTTTTAAATATTTTTTCTAAAACTCTTATTTTTGTTTTGTTAAACGGTTTTTTTTTTTTTGTGACTTGGTATACCTGAATTGCATATCAAGTGGCGACTTCATTTTTAAAATAAAACCCTTTTTCAAAATTAATTGGCCAAAACTATCGCATTTTTAGTCCATGCCTTATTTTCTTTCAAAATACCACTTTTCCTAAAAAATATATTTTTCACTAAAAACTCAGCTTTTATCACATATGCACGATTTTTCAAAAATTTTATCTTTTCGAAACGGGTCACAGACCGGACCGCCTTTTCGAGGTGCGACAGTCAACGACCTCATTACCACCGTGCGTCATTTCGGGATGCGACAGTATTGTCATTTTAGAACTTGCTTGGTTATGCATGTCAAGACCACACATGTAAGAGTTTGATGCATCAAAATGACAAGGGCACCTAGGATTTACCCATTTTTTGACTTTCTTAAAAAATTTGTCCTTATTTTAATCTTCATTAGTTATCCAAATTTGTGCTTTTAACCGTTTCTTTGTTTAATAACCATAATTGTTATCCAAGACCTATTTTTAGACTTTCTTGTTTGACCTTATGTCAAAGAATTGTCAGAATTTTATTCCATAAAAAATTGGTATGTTATTACAAGGCATGAATTGAAATTGTCAAGTGTTAGTAAAATAGAGTTTGGTGTGGAAGTATTTGAAAAAAAAAGAAAAAATGGAAAATGAAAAAAAACTGAAAAAAAAGAAGAAGAATAAGAAAGAAAATGATTGTTGTGAAGTGCTTCCGTGATTAATTGTAGTATTCAAAAATTGGAGAATCAAATGTCAAAGAAAAGTGCTTACACTTAATTGAATTTGGTGTGAGTTGTCAATATGCCTTGGATTGTTGAATTTAAAAAATGTTTCCATGCAGTAGACTTCTGGCATTCTTTTGACATAGTTACACTTAAATTTTACCTTTTATCCTACCTTTATTCAAGCCCCATTACGGCCTATATGAAAGTCCCTTCGATTTTTGTGTTTCTACTAATTAGTGGTGGAGATGTGATATAAGAGCAAGTATATGATAATGTCACTGCATAGTGTTGATTGAAGAGTTACATTCCTACCATAAACACGTTTGAGAGTGATGAGTGCATTTGTTAAACATCTTCGTGAGAATTGTTGAATTTGATATATTTTTAGTTCAATGAAGTTGCTGGAAGAGTAGGGTGCTTTACTAGTATGATTTGCTATGAACTGCTTTATATTTTGATTGTGCTTCTGAGTTAGAATATGCTTGACAAGCATAGTTTAGGTGTGGGAGAGATTGATAGGGTGCGTATAAACTAATTAGTTGTGTTTATTTTCTCTTTATTATTACCAAATATTGTGCTAATTGATGGATTCTACTCATATTTGGTAAATTGGTATTAATTGCAGAGATATATAACAAGAAAGGAAATAAAAAAAAAACTAAAAGATTCTCCAAAAAAATCATCTGCTATGTTAGCGTGGGTACATCAAATTCTCACGTTCAAGACAGAAAGTCCAGAAATCCTGCACCTGTGGAAGATCTTTCAAGTTTGAGTCAAAGTCAGGATGAACATTTCCTCCTAGTAGTCTAATTATGTTGGGAAGTTATTTTCTAGTTGGTTTCCTTATTTTTAGGAAATTTCTAAGAGAGTTTGGAAAGTACTTGATTACTAAAAGTTAGGGGAAAATCATGGAAGGAAATTTTTGGGGACAGGAAACGTTACTTTTGGGAATAAAGAAAAGTCATGTGATTCTGTCTAAAGAAAAAAACGCCTCTTGCTAAGAGAAAAAAAGATTGCAGACATTATTTTTCTTCTTCCTCTGTCAGGATTCTCTCTTTTCGTCTTTTGTGTAATGTTCTCTTTCATGGACTGCAATTAATTTCATCTTTCTAGTTGAGTCAATTTGAAGATTCGGTTCCAACATCTGTTTGATCGAATTAATTTTCAATATTTCTTTTATTCATTGGTATTCGTATATTCTTTGATTTAATCTTTTTATGATTATTTTGTTATTGGAATGTCAAGGGCTTGCCATATTAACCAATTGAATTCGTAATTGTTTAATTGGTTAATTCTAGTGATAACTAGTATGATTAGTTTCATGTTAGGGGAACATATGATCTAATTTAAATAAACCCTCGTAGCTTGTTCATTGATTAGGATTTGAGCTTTTCTAGTTTTTAATGCAATTGAGGAATTAAATCCTACGGTCATACCTAGGGTATTTCTTAGTTAGGGAAATAGGCAACGGTTGTACCTTGATTATCGATAAAGTAAAGAAAAGCTAGCTATTGGTTATAACCAACCTATTAATAAATAATTGAATTATTCATGTATCAACGATCAGTTGAATGAACCATATCTAAAAAAATGCACCTTTGGCTAGAGTTTTCTTTATCATTGATTTAATCCCTGTTTGCTTTCTTGAATTGTTTTTACAATCAGTCAAATTGTTTATTTTCAATTTCTTCAAAACAAATCCCCTCGTAGTTTTTAGTCTAAAAGAAACGAATTTTTTTGCAATCCCTATAGAGGCGACCCTACTCGTTGCTATATACAAAGTTTGTATTTTTTAGAGTGGGATTTTATTATTGCACGGATTCTTAGTGCACAAATTTTATCATTGTATCATTCGAAAGGTAAGATAATGAAAGGCACACACATATAAACCTAAGGGAACAAATATCCTTGAAGTATCCCAAAAAGAACTATAGAGTTCGAGTGAATTAATTTTGATGGCATTAGCGCGAATGGAAAATTGTTACCATCATTATTTAAAGTATACAAAGTTTATATTTTTTAGAGTAGGATTGTATTATTGCACAGATTCGACACCTATCACTATGATTTATTTTAAGTTAGTTTTATGACTTTAGACAAAGACAAATTTTTTCCCTAAAAAAATGAAAATGTGTAATTGAGGGAAAAAATTAGAAGCTAAGTAGCTTTTATTACTTTTAATATCTAAAATAATAGTCAAAACCATACGACCCAATTTGATTTTAAGGGTACGGTTTATAAATTACTAATTCTTTTTAAATTTTAGCAAGAAAAGTTCATTAGCTCTAGATATCAAACTACATTTTATTGATAACAACGGTTGCTACAAATCAAAAAGTTATAGTATCAAGCTAGGTAGGCAAATCAATTCAAGCAATTGTTTCAAGCTATATAATTAATGGGATTAAATATTAATGGTTTATACATGAGGGACTTATCATAGTCGTGGACATGTATGTTGCCTAGTAAATATCTAATATTAAAGTCCTAATATGATATAATTAGTTGAGCATTCTATTAGGACTTTAATTGTTAGTTGAGTATCCTATTAGTAGGGGTGGGCAAAAAAATCCGATGAATCGATTACCCGACCGACCTAATCCGACTGACCCTAAAAATAGGGTACCCGAAATTGTTTCAATCATCGGGTCGACTTAGGGTTGGGTACCCGTAATTTTTGAGTTAGGATACGAGTCAAAAAAAATAAAAATCCGTGGGTATCCGACCCAAGGGGTAATTTTGAAAATATAAAAAAAAATAAAAAGGCCTTGTGGTAATTTAATAAAATATAAGCTATTATTTATTTTTTTTGGACAAAGCTATTATTATTATTAACTATTCTATATAACCTAATTGACTAAAGGTAGCAGCAAGAAAAGGACGACACAAGCGCAGCCGAAGTGGACGACCGGTTCCACTCAAGAAAACTTTCTTCTTCTTCTCCACCCCACCAGTGAGCTCAACGGCGCCTCCACTCTCTTCTCTCTCTCCTCCACGACGCTTTGTTTTCAATCTCATCATCATTTTGCTTGCACTTAATTGACTAATCCATCATCCATCCAAGCCTCCCAGCCCCAGTATGTTTCTCTATTTATAGTTTTCTTCATTGTAAATTATTTTTCAATAGATAATCAGTTAATTTTGCTTTTAGATAAGCAAAGAAATGGACAAGTTCCTTCTGCATTATATGTCCTTCTGACATTATGCATTTCATCTCACGCTTATGGTTATGGAAGTCATACATTTTGTCATTGAAGAATTTCTAGGTGATTAAAATAATTATAACAAAACCTGTGGAGGGGTAACCAAATTATTATTTTTTAATTTTTTAAATGGGGAACTAATTTTTTGTCTAAGGAATTTCTAAGTAATTAATGTAACCAAGTCATTGAGGAATTTCTATGTAATTAATGTTTTTTAAATTTTTTAGATGTCAAGTATGGGAGATAATACAACTAGTACAGTTGCAAGCCCAAATGTAGATCATTCATCTCCTATGAATCCATAACAAGTTTCTAAATCCTTTGGAGCTTATACATGTCAAGCACCTCGTCATCCTTCATCCCAGACAGATGAATCAAACCAAAAGAGGTAATGGGTATGGGAGCATTATCAAATTGTTGGAGGTACCCAAAAAAAAGACAAGAAAGCTACTTGTAAATATTGTGGACAATTCATTTCTTGTTCAAGTAAAAATGGTACTACTTCTTTGAGTAACCATCTTCATGGGTGTAAAAAAAATCCCTATAATGACACACATAAGAGGCAAAAAAACATTAGAATTCAAACGAAAAGAAGGAGTGGGAAAAGCATTGACAAGTCATATGTTTGACCAAGAATCATGTAGAAAAATGTTGGCTAGGATGGTGATTATAGATTAACTACCTTTCAAGTTTGTGGAAAGGGAAAGTTTTAAAGATATTTGTCTAACTATACAACGACAGTTTCAACTCCCCTCACGTAAAACTGTGACTAGAGATTGCCTCAAACTTTTCTTAGATGAGAAAAAAAGTTTGGAGAAATACTTTGAAACTCTATCCTCATGTGTTTATCTCACTACTGATGCTTGGACATCCATTTAGAATCTGAATTATTTGTGTTTGACAGCTCACTTTATTGATGATAAACGGAATGCATAAAAAGATTTCGAATTTTTGTCCTATTACCAGTCATGCGGGTGAAGTAATTGGTCAAAGTGTTGAAAAATGCTTGCTTGATTGGAAAATTAGTAAAGTCGTTACTGTTACAATAGACAATGCTAGTTCAAATGATAATTGTTTACTATATTTGAGGAGAAGGTGATAAATAATAATTTTACCAAATTTTGTATAATATTTTATAGATGTTTTTAGTGTGTTTTAAATATGTTTTTATCATTTTCAATGTAAAATGGCTTATTTTCATAACTTTCCATCAAATCAAGGTGTGCTCCAAAATTAGGGTTTTTGGTCTGAAAAGTAGGATTTTGAGGCAGAAATATTATTGTGAGCAAATTAATGCCCAAGTTTATTTGATTATGCAGGAAAATGATAATAAAACACAATTTGGATCAATTGAAGCACACAAAATATCAAATTAAAAGTTGATTCAAGTTGTACCAATTTTATTATTTAAGCTTAGAATTTTCGACAATTATTTTCTTCATCAAACTCTATCAAGTCAATTTTTCTTCATCAAATTCTATCAAGTCAATTTTTTTTCATCAAATTCTATCAAGTCAATATGATTTATTTGTGGAAAAATGTCTCAAGGGCATTATGGGAATAACGAAAAATTAAAAAGGGCAAAATGATAAAAAGTGTGATACGCAGATCACGATCCATGGATGTTATTCGTGTATCGATGCCAAATTGCAAATTTCAGCTCTCTTCAACTTGCAGCCTGTTCATACAACTTTTGTAGATAATTCCAACGTCCAGCTGCACTTTAAGATGCCCTAGAAGATAACACAAAGCTCAAGGAAGACTTTTGAGGCCAAAGGAGTCAAATTTCATCATTATGTCCCCAACTTGGACAAGGACTTGAGTTAGGATTTATTCTATAAATACATGCCTTTGTAGTTCATGTAAGATATGCTTGGCTTTATGCTTGAAAGAGTATAAACCATAGCTTGGTAGGAGGAGCACTCCTTGTAAATACTTAGATTAGTTTTCTTTCAAGTTTTGTAGGAATAATTAATTTTGTAACAAAATTTTGGAGGAACTTGTACTCAACATGTTTGATGGAATGAAGGAAGAAGATTTGGAGCCATAATTGAGCATTTCTTACTCCATTCTTTCTTATTTCATTCATGCATGCTTGTTTACTTCAATTTATGTGCTCAATATTATCTTTAACATGTTGAACTAAGTTGATTTCCACTAGGTTTAGGATGAAGCTTTAATATGTTTGAATTGGTTTATGGCCTATTTATTCTTGTGTATTCATTTGTTTGGTCTTTAACACTTGTTGTTGATTAGCTACCAACTTCAAGTCATCTTAGTTATTATTGGACAAAGAGATTTGCATTTAACAATGGAAGAGGAAATGGAACTTATATTGGATCTCACAAAAGTAGTAATTCACATAGGTGGATTAAGGTTTGAAGCCACAATTCATGAACCAAATGAACTAATGCATGTAAGACTTTACCACGAGAGTAGGAAAGCTCATGTATTAGCAGTTTTCCATTCATAGAGAGATTTAATTTGGAGTATAAATGAAATTGAATCCTAAACATGAATAAAGTCACCATGGCCATAAGCTAAACTTTCATAGTTGGTGGATTCTTAAGCCTAGTCAACTTATTTAACTAGTTTCTTTATTATTCGTTACTTGAAATTTGATTTTTCCTACCATTTTCACCGCCTAAGTTTGATTGTCTAGATAATAAAGTAAGTTAGTAGCTTAGGTAGTTGTTAGTTCTTGTTTCCTCGTGGGATCGACCCTAATACTTGTCACAACTACAATTGACCCGTGCGCTTGCGGAACGAATATTAGGTTATAAATTTTATTACTTATTTGTGTTGATTTGTGCATGATTTTAATATAACCTAAACTCCACAATCAGAAGGCTTAATAATTGGAAAGGCACTGTATTAAATGAGGAGTCTTTGTATATGAGATGTGTTGCCCATGTCTTAAATTTGACTAGTAGGAAAGGATTGAAAGATTTGGAAGATTCTATTGATAGGATCCGATCTACTATGAGATATGTTAGGCATTCACTTGCTAGAGCTCAAAGATTCAAATCTTGCATAAAAAAAGAAAGAATTGAGAGCAAAATCCATGTGTGCCTTGATGTTGAAACTGGGTGGAATTTCACATTTTTAATGTCAGAGGTTGCTCTTAAATTCCAAAAGGCATTTGAGTTATTAGCAACTTTGGATAGCAAGTACATGGAAGAGTTAACTCTACCACAAAATGGGAATGAGTCTTCTAATTCTCGTAAGAGTTTTAGAGTTAGAGGTGTGCTAACTGAAATGGATTGGGATAGAGCAAAAAATTTGTTGCCTTTTCTTCAAATCTTTTATGATTCTAATGTGAAAATGTTAGGCTCACATTATGTGATAGGAAATGAATACATGTATGAAATCTTTGGCATTGGTGGTCTTCTTAGTTCATTAGTGAAAGTGATAATATTGAGTTGTCAGTTATGGCTGGTAAAACGAAGCAAAAGTATGACAAATATTGGGGTAATATTGAAAAGATTAGTATATTGATTTTGATTGCTGTCGTTCTTGATCCCGGCATAAACTCAGTTATGTTCCATGGGCAATTGATGAGGCTTATGATTGTCAAAGTGCTGAAAATTTAAAAGTTAAAGTGGAAAAGGTGTTGCATTCCCTATTGGACGTTTATTCTGATGAAGAATCACCTTCTAAAGAAGTGGCGAGTGCAACTCAGTCTAGGGAAATGGACAAGATGGATGTGGATGCAATTAAGGCTAAAGGAGCATCACATTACATGCATGCAAAATATGCTCAGAAAGCTAATACATTTGATAGCATTCACAATAAAACTGAATTGGACATCTCTTTGATGGAAATTAAGGAAGATCTTTATTGTCCACAACTTCACATTTTGAATGAGTGGAGAGATAATGCTCATAGGTTCCAAGTTCTTGCTGTAATTACTAGAGATATATTCGGTATTTCGGTGTCTACAGTTGCTTCAAAATCTGCTTTTAGTATGGGAGGCCATGTGTTGGATTCTTTTTGAAGCTCTTGAACTCCAAGAATGGTTGAGGCGATAATTTGTGGGCAAGATTGGCTTCGCAAGGGTAGCCAACCCATTAATTTGGAAGAAAGTATAGTTGAACTTGAAGATATGGAAGCACATAATTTTTTTTTTTTGGTCGTACAAGTTACAACCATACTCATTCTATTATTGTCTTTGTTTTTGTAGAAATTTCAAGCTTGGCGGAGGAGCATTTCATTATTAATATTGAAGATTGAAGATGAGAATGATGAACCATCAAGTCACATTTGTGTTATATTGTGTTGTAGAATGATTAACTAATTTAAGTGATTTTTAATCTTTTAGTTTGTGTTTTATTGGTTTAAGGTTTAGAACTATTATGTTGTAAATTTTTACTCGAATGTTGTATTTTTATTTTTGTGGACATGTGAAATGCACCTCAATGACTTTCATGTGTTTCGATTGGTAGTTGACAATTTTTGTAAAATTTCGTATTTATAGGAAGTGAGAATGGCCTAAAATTAGCTCAAATTATCAATACAATAGTTGGCAAAATGTGTTTAATGATTTTTGTACAATTTTGTAATTATAGGACGTGAGAATAGTCAAAAGTTAGCTTAAATTATCCATACAAGAGTTGAAAAAATGGTTTTAATGATTTTGGTATAATTTTGTATTTATAAGAATTGAAAAATGCTAAAAAATTAGCTCAAATTATCAATACAATAGTTGGCAAAATATAGATCTTCATTTTTGTACAATTTTGTATATATATGAAGTGAAAATAGTCAAAAATTAGATCAAATTACTAATACAACGGTTGGCAAAACGTTTGTAATGATTTTTGTACAATTTTATATTTATAGGAAGTGAGAATAGCCAAAAGTTAGCTCAAATTATCCATATAAGAGTTAGCAAAATGTTTTTAATGATTTTTGTACAATTTTGTAGTTATAGGAAGTGAGAATGGCCAAAAGTTAGCTCAAATTATCCATATAAGAGTTGGCAAAACATTTTTAATGATTTTTGTACAATTTCGTATTTATAAGAATTGAAAAATGCTCAAAAATTAGCTCAAATTATTAATAGAATAGTTAGCAAAACATAGATCTTCATTTTTTTTCAATTTTGTACGTATATGAAGTGAAAATGGTCAAAAATTAGATCAAATTATTAATACAACGGTTGGCAACATAGTTTTAATAATTTTTGTATAATTTTATATTTATAAGAAGTGAGATTAGCCAAAAGTTAGCTCAAATTATCCATACAAGAGTTGGCAAAATGGTTTTAATGATTTTTGTACAATTTTGTAGTTATAGGAAGCGAGAATGGCTTAGCTCAAATTATCTATACAGGAGTTAGCAAAATGTTTTTAATGATTTTTGTACAATTTTGTAGTTATAGGAAGTGAGAATGGTCAAAAGTTAACTCAAATTATCCATACAATAGCTGGCACAACGATTTTGCTGATTTTTGTATAATTATATTTATAAGAATTGAAAAATGCTCAAAAAATTAGCTCAAATTATCCATAAAATAGTTGGGAAAATATTTTTGATGATTTTTGTACAATTTTGTAGTTATAGGAAGTGAGAATGGCCAAAAGTTAGTTCAAATTATCCATACAATAGCTGGCACAACGATTTTGATGATTTTTGTACAATTTTGTAGTCATAGGAAGTGAGAATGGCCAAAAGTTAGCTCAAATTATCCATGCAAGAGTTGGCAAAATATTTTTGATAATTTTTGCACAATTTTGTAGTTATAGGAAGTGAGAATGGCCAAAAATTAGCTCAAATTATCCATACAATAGTTGGTAAAACGTTTTTGATGATTTTTGTACAATTTTTAGTTATAGGAAGTGAGAATGAGCAAAAGTTAGCTCAAATTATCCATACAAGAGTCGGCAAAACATTTTTAATAATTTTTGTACAATTTTGTAGTTATAGGAAGTGAGAATGGCCAAAAATTAGCTTAAATTATCCATACAATAGTTGGTAAAACGTTTATGATGATTTTTGTACAATTTTTAGTTATAGAAGTGAGAATGGCCAAAAGTTAGCTCAAATTATCCATACAAGAGTTGGCAAAACATTTTTAATAATTTTTGTACAATTTTGTAGTTATAGGAAGTGAGAATGGCCAAAAATTAGCTCAAATTATCCATACAATAGTTGATAAAATGTTTTTGATGATTTTTGTACAATTTTGTAGGTATAGAAAATGAGAATGGCCAAAAATTAGCTCAAATTATCCATACAATAGCTGGCACAATGATTTTGATGATTTTTGTACAATTTTGTATTTATAAGAATTAAAAAATGCTCAAAAATTAGCTCAAATTACAAAAACAATAGTTTCCATAATGTTATTGAATCATTTTTGTACAATTATGTGTTAGTAGGAAGTGAAAAATGCAAAAAATTAGCTGTAACGAATGCTAACGCGCAAATGTATAAACTAGCCATTAGAAACATATTTCAAATAGCGGACGTCGGCTACCTCATCCTCTTCGTTGTCTGCATGCTCTTGGAATTTTGTTCTACAATGGGCCGGACGTCTCCATTATCTCGTCTTCTTTTTCGTTCGCATGCTCTTGGAATGGGCTGAACATCCTCTAAATTGTTTGCTTTATCATCCGCATAGTTTCTGCATTTTTGTCCTCCTAATACTAGACGTCCTCTCTATCATTCGCTTAATCATCCGCATACTTTTTGGAAATTTTTCCTCAATAGGTCAAACATCCTCTAGCTCTCCGCTCAATCGTCCGCATAGTCTGGATTTTTGTCTTGTAAGATCGGACGTCCACTCACTCGTTCGATTATTCATCCGCATACTCTTGAGGAATTTTTTTTACAATGGGTCGGACGTCCACTAGATCATCCACTTTATCATCTACATAATCACTGGATTTTTGTCCTTCTACGATTGGATGTCCACTATATCATCCGCAATTTTGTCTGGCTCTCTGGAGTAAAAGCAGACGTCCGCTTGATTCTTTAGTGCATCCAGTTTGTCGTTCGCTTCACATTTTACTTTCCATTTTGACTTATTTTTTCACCTATCTAATTTTACTCCAAATACACATTGGTAAAACATTTATATACATTGTCATTACTTTGTTAAACATAAAAAATTATAAAAGAGATTTGATCCAAGACTAAAGTTTGTCAAAAAGTTTGTTACATGCTTTATTAATCTTTTGAATTAATTATTGACACGCTATCAATTTTTTTATAGTATATGAGATACTAAAGTAAGTAAATATGTTTTCTAACTATTTGCTCTATTGTTAACTTCATTTCTATTCATAAAAGGGTTCTTTTAATCTGCCAAAACATATCATTGAATTAAGATACTGACATAACATATAAGTTATTGATTGAATTCAAATAAACCAAACGAAAACACTAACATGGTCAAATATAACAACCATCCAAATAGATACATAGAAAGGTCTCATACTCAAAAAACAAAAACATTGCATTGCGTAAATTGCTGAAACACAAATTACAAGACTAAAAAGATGAACATCCTACATAATACTAAAGTTCTAGAGTCTAGTCATCTTGCTCTTCTCCAGAGGAGGATCCTGCCATATTAACCGTCCTAGTGGCTGAAGAAGATGCAACTTGCTGCTGAGAAGGAGCATCATGACGAGCCTTAGGTGCACCAGTTCTTGGTCAGTGCGTCTTCTGTCTCTGCAATAGTCACTGAAAGATTTCTTATTCCTCAGGATTTCTATTCATACTCACTCCTAAACTCCAACGTCTCAAGTCTATATTCGACCATAGAAAGGCGTCTACGAACATCCAAAAACTCTTGTTGAAGTCATTCCTCATTGCATTCATTTGATTTGACTAATCCTACCAATAGCCTCAAAAAGTCTTGCCTGCCAAGACTGATTGCTAGAAGATGAAAGGCTGAAATTGAGAAGTAGAAGGCGGGACTTGGTGACTAGATGATGGAATTTTAGGATGAATTGATTGAATTGGTGGCTCATGACTAGGGCTCATCTTCCATAGCCTCTGGCTCTAGCTCAACTGTAACATCAAAAGTATACCCATATGAATTCATATAATATCCCGGTGAACTAGTTGTCCTCAACTTGCTCTGATGATAAAGCCACCTGTCATTTCTAAAGATAAGGTGAAGTCTTTGAAACTATCTACACCTATACATGTCTGTATTCAACAGCCCTTCGTTCCTACCATCCCTTCAAAAGGAATATACACCTTCGCAAAGATTCTTGTGAGTATTCTTCCATATGCAAGTCCCTTTGTAGGATCCTCCTTGCACATCATCATGTATTTGATCATGAAAGCTCCCATGTTAATTTGAATACCATATAAAATCCCATAAAAGAGATGTAAACCAATGTGCGTCACATCAGTTTTGTGACCACTAGTAGGTGCAAGAATGTTCACAATTATATGATCGAGAACTCTATGCAACGGAGTGAAAAAAACCCATTTTGAAACTTTTCAAACTATTGGTACTAATATTTCCAAAATAGAGTCTCTTTACATCATCAAAATTCACAATGGGTGATACTTCCCTAGGAGCACAAAACTCACTATCATCATTTGCCATGCCAAAAATCTCATTAATAGTTCGAGCATTAAATAACATGTGTGTGTTATTAACATAAGAAACAGCATCATCTCCATCAATTCTAAGATTTGCATAAAATTGACGTACTAAATCCCCATAGACCAATTCATTAACTTGACACAAGTCAGTCAATCTAGCATTACCAATCCTGTTCACTAAATCACCCAAATCATCGGTAAAATCTTCAAAAGCACAAAACTTAACCCCTATGACATTCTTACTCTCAAACTCATCATATAGCTTTAAGGAATCTCTATCAAAAAAGGTTCTACCTGCTTGATGAATTAGATCCATGTCTCCAACACGATAATTTACACCACCACGGCCTCTTCCACGGCCTCCACGACGTCCACCACGTTGAGAGCTAGCCATTTGATTAGAGTAATTTAGAGATAAAAAGATGTAGGATAAGAGTTTGAGAAAATAAGGAAATTAGGGCAAAGTTGGGAAAAATTAGAGAGAAATTCAAAGGAATTTGAGGATAGTTAGTGTTTAGATGATGATTTTAGAGAAAATTATAGAGAATAAATGCAGTTAATTTGATGAAAAATCAGGTTTGGAAAGTTGGAAATTCTTTAAAGAGGAAGGGGAGTCAAAAAGGCGTGAGATAAAACTGAATAGAAGACGTCTGCGTATATGCAGAGTCGTGATCTGGACGTCCACTTCGTTTACTGTCGTCCGCTAAAGTCTAGAGAGCATGCAGACAACTAATCGGACATCCGCTTTCTTAGGGGAGGTCGTCCGCTATATTTTTTACATTCCATTTGCACTTATTTTTTATTTCTAATTAATTTTACTACAAATACACTTGGATAGAATATTATTATACATTGTCACTGGTTTATTAATATCAAAATCAAGATAAATTAAGACTATAGAGTGAGTTATTACAATTAGTAACATGAATTAATTAGTGAATATTTATGATTTTTTGGGGAATTAAAAAAGTCAGGAGAATTTTGGAAGGTGTTGGACTTTGGTATATGAATTTATGTTCTAGTCTAACCAAGTAGCCATTGCAAATTTTAGTAAAAAATATATATATATTAGGGGCGGGTCAAATGAGCTTTATCAAATGATTAATAGGTTTCATTTGTAATACTGAAATGATTTTCTGTTGTGCGTGCCCAACTTGATTGCATTTCAAGTTCCCTATGGTTTCTTCAGACTAGTGGGAAGGGAAAGAAAGTGGCAAAGCAGACTAAGAATGTTATGGAAATCATACTACTGTCAATTAAAGTCTTAAACTTCTATGTTTTAGAAGAGGGATCCACTAGCATTAGGCGTAAGAACAATTGAGCAAGTAATTGTCACAACCTATAGTTTATCACATGACAAAGTTATGAATTCTACTGGTGGTTGTTAAAGAATAATATAGAAGTCATTCCTTTTAACGGAAGATGTCTTGTCTGTTGAAGATTCTTCATCAGAAATATTCCTGCTCATCATTACAAAAGGTGATATTTCTCCGTATGCATGAAGTTCTCCAATGAAGCCCAAACTTGGGAGGGTGTGAAGAATACACGTAGTTTTTGCACTACTTATGGAGCATCAATGTAAAGCACAAGCTAAAGCATTTCATATGGCAGTGTCTACATCAAATCCTTCCCGTCAATGAATTGCAAAAAGAAGAATGCATAGCTTCATCACTCGATTCAAATAAAAACTTCAAAATTTTCACTTCGAGCCAAAGGCCGCCACTCAATCACTAACCAATCGCTGCTCTGATCACATTATTATGTCTGATCTAAGGTTTGGTTAAGGGGCAATCTCGTTAATAAGATAGACCTCCTTATATAACATATCCACAAAACTCAAGCAGTTATATCTAGTTTCTTCCATAAAAAAAGCATATAAAAAATGTTAAAAAAAAAAAAGCACCTGCTAAACAAAAACAAGAAGTTGAACTTTAAATAAAAACTAGTTTGTGATCCTGCATATAGAATATTTTGTGCAATTTAGTGAAGAATAAATATGACCAGTAATGTACGAAAATTAAAACAAAAATTTATAGATCAATCAATTATTGTTTAAAACATGGTTCAAAGACTCGGCCGAGTCGGAGATGACTCGGCCGAGTCGTCACCGGAACGGAGGGCTCCGGTCCGAAATCGTTCCGATCCTACTCGGAGACGATAAACTCGCCGAGAACTCGTCGGGACTCGTCTGACTCGGACCGAGTTATCTCCGAGTCGAAGAAAATCGGCCGAGTCTCGACCGAGTCGCACCGAGTCAACTCGGCCAAACCAAGAAAACAGCACATATACACCAGCGCTCCACCCTCAACCACCAGCACGCCACCACCCTCAATGACCGCCAAAAACCCACCACCGCAACCAATCAACAACCTCCACCATCATCCACTTCTTCCTTCACCACCACTGCACCAAATCACAAACACCACTGCACAAACCACCAAATCACACCCACACGGCAGGGGCTGTTGCAGGGAGGTGGCAGGTGTAGAGAGGAAGTGGGTGGTGGGGTGAATCGGGATGGTGGAAGAGAAGAGAATGGAATAGAAGAGGAAGAGAAGAGAAGATGGAGAAGAACGAGAGAAGAGAAGAGAAGAGAAGATGGAGAAGGGAAGGGAAGGGAAAGGGAAGGAGAGGAAAAGACGGCAGAAAGGGAATAGCGCGAGAGGAAGAGCGAGGGCCAGGGGAATTGGAGAAAAGAAGAAAAAAAATGGAAACAAATCAGGGTTTTTATTAGGAAAAGAAATAGGAAATTAGATTAGATTAGGAAATAAGAAATTAAAATTAAAAATTAATATTTTTTTAAAAACCAAATTTACAGAAGACTTTGTCATATAATATAGGCATGCTTAATCACAAAAATATCTTCTGATATATTTATTTTTAATTCCCTCAAAAGGCAATTATAACGTGTGGGCATGCCCTGAAAAAATTAAATCTTCTTCCATTTACTTCTACAATTATTACTTTTAAAATTATGTTTTATGTTATTTTGATTTTGTTTGTGATAGCATTGCATTTAATGCTTAAAAATATATACCATTTTTTATATCAATAAAAATAGTACATCTTAAACATTTTATTTACTATTTTTCAGTTATTTTTGTTTAGCATATTTTTTATTTTTTGCATAATTATTTATAAATTTTAAAATAAAAATTATATTAAAACATGCGTCTCATCGAGACCGTGATCGATATACTGAGACCGTCTTACCGTGACCGCGACCGCGACTTTGAACCATGGTTTAAAATCGACTTAGTGTAGCTTCTTTTAAAGACGAAAAACTATTTTTGGTTTTTACTTTTGCCTTATTTTAAATTGAAAGGAGCTTAAAATCCAAAACATTTTAAATTTATTTGTCGATTTCTTGATTGTTCAGGATTTCTAGAGCAAATATAGTTTTGGTGGTTTGAAACACTTCTATTGATATTAAAAGCCATTTGGTGCTGGTTCCACGTAGCTCTTTAACGTGACATGAAGCATGGCTGGCAATTTGTGACATTATTTGAAAACACGACACAAAGCGAATACGAAATAATGGGTTTGAGTAAAGGCTTAGTGGGTTCGAGTCAGAATCGAGTCGAACTTGACTAACCTGCCAAACAAACAAGTCGATTTATCAGAATTGAGTCGACCCGTTTGAACTAAAAAAAAATTTAAGTCAAAATAAGATTAATATTATCACTCTTCCTGTCAGTCTCAATCAATAATTGATTATATGCATGACAGTAATCTAAAGCAATCTTATACTTATTCTTCCTTACATCTTTATTAAAGCAAACTATATTCACATGCAAACATGGCCATATGCACGGCTTATTGATTAGAATATTAGTAAAAAATAAATTAATACACCGTTTGTGATTACTGTTGGAGAGTTTGTATAGTT
This sequence comes from Mitragyna speciosa, assembly GCA_024721245.1. Lineage (NCBI taxonomy): Eukaryota > Viridiplantae > Streptophyta > Magnoliopsida > Gentianales > Rubiaceae > Mitragyna > Mitragyna speciosa. The sequence goes on from CM045557.1 coordinate 7,781,342, forward strand.
TTATGCCCACCGCATTTGGCAAATGCGGTGGGCCAATTTTTTTTTTAAATTTAAGACCCGCCGCTTGGCAGGTGCGGCAAGCCCACCGAACCTGCCAAACGCGGTGATCACCAACAAGGCTCGGATTTGAAGGCTGCAATCTTGATTTGAAGGCTGCAGGCTTTGGCAGAAGCCTTTGGCAAGCTTTCTGCAAAAGTTGCTCCCCCCCATTGTCAAACACAGTGGGGGGGAGTTTCAAATTTTTTTTTAAAATTTTAATAGCCGTTGATCAATTTGATCAACGGCTTTTTTTGGTTATAAATTGGTGCAAATGCATTGACGAATTCTGCACTTCTCTCCATTTTCCCTTTCTCCCCTTCTTGCCAAATCATCAGTCCAGACTCTCCCTTTCTTCTTGCAAATTCATTTGGAGCTGGAGGAGTTGGAGGAGCTCAATTTTTCTACCGGTGGAAGGAGTTGGAGAAACTAAATTTTGCTGTTGGAAGCAAGGTGGAGATGGAGCTAAACACTTTCAATTAGGGAGCAACAACTGAAAAATTTTCAAGTTAGTATAATATATTTGTTAAATGTTAATTTATTAGCTTAATGTGTGTTATATATATTTTAATGTGTTATTTGTTAATTATTAATTTGTTATATATATTTGTTAATTGTTAATTTGTTATTTTAATGTGTGTTTATATATTTGTTATTTGTTATTTTGTGTATAAGTATGATTTAGTTAGAAAATGATTAAATAATATTGTGCTTATTTATATTTTGCGTATTAACAATTAGAAAATTACAATTTAACCTCTGAAGTTATTATTAATTGGTTAGAAAATTATACGAAATTGAATTTTGTGGCCCCTATATTTTAGGAAATTGACAATTTGGCCGTTGAAGTTATAATAATTATAAATTTAACCGAAAAAATTAAAAGTTGACACCGTAAGTTGTGCATAATTATATTTTGACCCTAGTAATTTAGAAAATTATGATTTTGCCCAAGAAGTTAAACATAATTGTAAATAAGACCCAAAACTCATATGAAATTAAAATTGACCCTATAAGTTTAGAAAATTTATATTTTGGCCCCTATAATTTACAAAAATGTCAATTTAGCGTATGAAGTTATACAAAATTATAAAATGGCCACGAAACTTATTCATAACTAAAGTTTGACTGCATAAGTTATGGAAATTTACATTTTGAACCTCATGATTTAGGAAAATGACACTTTAGCAGACGAAGTTATACATAATTATAAAATGGTCCCGAAAGTTTTACATAACTCAAGTTTGAACCTATAAGTTTAGAAAAATTACATTTTTGCCCTTTAATTTTGGCAAAATTACGATTTGGTACCTAAGTTCTACAGTATTATAAATTCGCCCCGAAATCATTACATACATAAAATTTGGTCAAAAATTTTTGCATACTTATATTTTGTCTCCTATCATTTATAAAAATTATAACCCTTATCCCATGAACTTTTACATAATTGTAAATTGGGTTCGGAACTTGTACGTAATTTAATTTTGACGCCGGAACTTTTTGCATGTTTACATTTTGGTGGCTATAATTTCAGCGAATTGCAATATTAGCGAGTGCTTGTAAAATATTACGAGTTAGCCCCTAAACTATTAAATAATTACATTATGACCTAAATTATTAAATAATTAAATTTGGAGCCAAAAAATTTTACGTATTTTATTTTGCCCTATTAAATTTTGAAAAATTAGAATTTTGGACATGAATTTTTTCAAAATTATGAATTGACCGCATAAGTTATGAAAATTTACATTTTGACCCTTACGATTCAGGAAAATGAGACTTTAGCAAGCGAAGTTATACATAATTATAAAATGGTCCGAAAGTTTTACATAACTCAAGTTTGAATCTATAAGTTTAGTAAAATTACATTTTCGCCCTTATAATTTTGGCAAAATTACAATTTGGTACCTAAGTTCTACATTATTATAAATTCGACCCGAAACCGTTACATACATAAAATTTGACCGAAAATTTTTGCATACTTATATTTTGTCTCCTATCATTTATAAAAATTATAACCCTTATCTCTTGAACATTTACATAATTGTAAATTGGGTTCGACCCATATAATTTTGAAAAAAATTAAAATTTGTCATGAAATTTTTATTTTTACGAATTAGACACAAAACTTTTACATAATGAAATTTTAACTAATAAGTATTTTTTTTGTTTGCATTTTGGCCCCCAAAAATTTAAGAAAATTAAAAGTTGAGTTCTGAAGTTTTACATGGATATGACTTGACTCCAAAAATGTTAAATAATTATATTTTAATCCCAAAGGTTTTGATTAGTTGCACTTTGGCACCTATAATTTGAAAAAGTAAGAATTTTGGTCATAAAATTAGGGTTATAATTTTGAATTACGCACAAAACATTTGCATAATTAAATTCGAACTGTGAATTTTGTAAGTAGTTCAAGATTAATTTGTTCATGATTAATTACGCTTACGTTTTATAAAAATCATGAATCTTACTTAGTTGCACATTGGTTAGATTAAGTGAAAAATGTCAAACGATGACACTTTAACAATTCATCTCTACTGGAAAGGAAAAATCGTGTATGCGGGAGGATCAATGTTGTATGACCCTCTTATGCCGAAAAAAGTTATATTCCTTAGGCAAAGGGTATGCTTTCAAGAATTGGTGGATAGAGTTTATAATGTTATGAATGTAGGTAGAAATAGATACAAGATCAGTTTGATACATAGGAGTTGCTTTCAGTAACAAGGTATATTTAGTGCAACACCTTTGGAAGACGATGACGGAGTAGACATGATGTATTATTAAAGCAAATACTTGGGAATCAATTGAGATCTACGTTGAGGTTGAAGAGATCCGACGAGTATAACAACAGCATACTGAAGGTAATAAATTTGCTAACTCATACCTTAAAGAATACGCTACTGTACGTGCCACGTTGGCAATGGAAGAAACGTGGGCAACTGATACGTCCAGAGGTCAGTATATTGAATTAGATATAGGAGCTGTCCAACCGACTAGAAGAGGACATAGAAGAGGTAATAGGCACCGTGTTGACAGTCGCCCTAGTAGCAGCGCAGCGGGAATTTATATGTTCTCTGCAGAAGAGTTTGGTGGTGTAGGCGACAATTATGATACAGTTAACATTCCGACTGCTGAGCCGGAAATTAATGTTGACGATGTTGAAATGGACTCTAAACTGGAACAGGAAGAAGACGAGTCTGAAGATAAAATGGAGCAAGGATTTAATGTTACAAGACAGGAGGATGCACGAAGACATTCGGATTTCGATCCTAATTCAGCATGGACGGGTTATGATCCTAGAACACTTCAATACGATGCCAGCGTAGATGCAATGTTACAGTTTGACTCCTTAACTGGGGGTACCTTTGAGCAACTTAATGTGTGGAATGAGCAGACGAGAGATATTCGGTTGGGCATACTATTTGATAATAAAGAAAAAGTTATAAAAGCAGTGAAATTGTGGTCCATTAAGAAAACAGAGAGTACAGAGTTCGAGAGAGTACTCCAACAATATGGTATGTTCGATGCAGGGCTTGTACTTCGACATCTCCGTGCAATTGGCAATTGAGAGTTACATTGCATAAATCTCATAATATGCGGATGATAGTTACTTTTGCAGATCAACACATATGTGCTCGGATATGCAATAGGAATGATCACCGCCAGTTGAGTGCCAATTTAATTGCCGATCATATTTTACCTCATATTAGTAACGGTCCAATGTTTAAAGTGAACGAGATTCAAGTAACAATTAAGCAACAATTACATTGCAATGTCTCATACAGGAAAGTTTGGTATGGTCGTCGTATTGCAATTGATATGCTTTACGGAGACTGACCGTCGTCAATACATATCCTTCCAAAATATATGGAGGAGTTACAACACAACAATCCAGGGACAGTTGTTGTTTGGAAACCACATATTAACAGCACTCTGTACAATTTTATTTTTGACTATGTATTTTGGTCGTTTGGTCCTGCTATTTAAGCCTTCCAACATATGAAACCGGTAATGTGTATGGATGGCACTTTCATGAAAGGAGCGCATCAAAGAAAATTACTTGTTGCTGTTGGATACAATGTGTGTAATCACCTGTTGCCGCTAGCCTTCGCCCTCGTTGACGAGGAGAACAATTGAAGTTGGTCATGATTCATGAAGCTATTGTGTATTCACGTCTGTGGCAACATAAAAAAAGTGTGTGTTATATCCGATCGGCACAAATCAATTATCCATGCAATGACGATGCTTCTGGAATGGCGAGAACCAAATAGAGTACATCGTTTCTGTCTTGTGCACGTGCAAAGTAATTTCACACAAAAATTTAAGAATGAGAGGTGATGTTCAATTTTGAAGGTTATTTTTCAAAAAATCTAAGGGTGATGCACTCATAACATGTAATTGTTTAGGTTGAAAAAGCTTGTAATTACAGCTGGAAAGGCCAATCAACCTTATAAGTACGATCACTACATGGGTCAAATACGAAATTTGAATGTAGAAACTTACAATTGGCTGACAGGTACAAATGTTAGACCCGAACAATAGGCCTTAAGGAAGGACGATGGAAGCCGTTTGGGTCACACATCGACAAATATAGCTGACTGTTTTAACAAGCTGCTGAGAGATGCCCGATTGTTACCTATTATTGCATGTGTTCACTTCACATTGAGCCAAATGGCAAAAATGTTTGTTAAGTATGTGAAGTTGCCTTGTGATGTACGATACCCACTGCCAGAATATAGTTGGTAGAAATATGTGTTTAATGAGAAAAAAGGTAAGAATCACGAAATTCGGGTATATAACCGTACAGAAGGTATTTTCTGCATCATTACTGCGCATAGGCGCGGTCACGAAGGTAGAAAAAGTCAAATTGTAAACCTTAACAAGTGGGAGTGCACATGTCAAAAGTTTCAATTACTGCACTTTCCTTATTCGCACGAGATAGCGGCATGCTCTATCAGCGGAATAAACCCTATGGATCTAGTCAGGAATGAATATAAGTATGACTCATATCAGGTATCATTTGGATATCAATTCTATCTTTTCAATAATCAAAATTATTGGCCGTCATCACAATTCAATTTGACAATCAATACTAGTCGTCTAAAACAAAGGCGACCGGACCCATTACGAACCGCAAGGATTCGGAATCAGATGGATCGTAGATGCCTCGATGCACCACGTCGATGTAGCAACTGTTCGCAACCCAGACGCACGACACCAAATTGTCCTTTTAGTGGACATTTTAACCGTTAGCAATGTAAGTTTTATGTTCATTGTAAAAAGGAGTATATACTCCTTATTTATTTTTCTTTTAAGTGTATTTTTGTGTTGTGATGTAGTGGTAAGGTTTATGCCCCTCTCTTAAATTATGAAGTGAATAAAATTTAAGGATAGCGCCCTTCTCCCTTGCACAGGGTTTGGCATTTTTTAACGTTTATTTTAGTTTTTAGTTGTTTAAATTTTATTTTTTTGGGGTTTTAGGGTTTAGATTATAGTTGTTGCGGTTTAGGGTTTTAAGGTTTCGGTTGTATGGTTTAGGTTTAGGTTATTAGTTAAGGGTTTAGGGTTTAGGGTTTGTGATTTAGTTTTTAAGTTTTTAGTTTTTTAATTTTTTAGTTTATATTTTTTTTAGGGTTTTAAGGTTTAGGTTATAGTTATTGCAGTTTAGGGTTTTAAAGTTTAGGGTTTAGGGTTTTAAGGTTTATATTATGTGTTTTGATTAGCTATAATTCAGGCATTAGTAATTTGTACATTTTGTATGCATGTTTTTTTTTTTGTACATTTCAATGTGAATTTAGATGTTGTATTTATTATTGATATTTTGTTCATTCTTTATATGTGTAGATGTGAGTTGATATGGAGCATGTGCACGCGAGCACCTCAACTCCCACTCAGGGTCCTAAAGATGATTCTCTTTTATACCTTCAGCCCCAGCATAGATCTGTGGCGATTTTTCACGGTGAGGGTGTTGAGCTCGATATCAAGAGGTGCGACCGACATTTTTGGCAGTTGATGAAGGTTATTGACCCCCCGTGTTCTTCACTTATATTGACATTGCCGGACTTGGAGGGGTTTGTCGAGTTGGTTCATTCAATTTGGACCATGGTCTTATTAATGCATTTGTTGAGCGCTGGAGGCAGGAGACGCACATATTTCATCTTCTGTCAATATTGGTGAGGTCACCATCACCTTACAGGATGTGGAGGTATTGTGGGGCTTACGTGTGGACGGTTTACCGGTTACATTAGTCCACTGTTCGCGGAGCATTGAGGAGCAATAGGAGTTGGTTCATGATTTGTTGGGATTCTGGCCGCAGCAACTCATTTCACGGAGGCACGGATGAAGCTCAAAGGCGTGGTCGACCGTTTACGCGATTATCCACTACCACCGGATGCTACTATTGAGATAGTTAGACAGTATGCTCGCATGTATATTTTGATGTTATTTGGTGGGCAGTTATTTGCAGATACATGTAGGAATATTGTACATATTTCGTAGTTGAATATTTTGAGAGATTTGGAGGCGATGGAGTAGTACAATTGGGGGAGCGTCGCACTCGCCTGTTTGTACAATCGTATGTGCCATGCATCCCTTGCCAGTACTAAGACCACAGTAGGGCCATACATGCTACTTCAGGTAAAACAATTAATAGTTACCGTATACGTTGCAATACGATCAAGCCTTTCAATTATTTACAGCCTAAGAGCCTAATCGTCTTATTTTAACAGCTTTGGGCGTGGAGCGTTTTCCAACCATCCGACCTTAGATTACTGAGCCACGATCGTCAGGTGTTTATCCTAAAGGAGGTATATGGGTGACTCGGCGTACTACCCGATATGCACCTCAACATGTAGCCAACTACTATAGAGATCAGTTGTCCTTATTACACCCCGATCAAGTATTTTGGCTATTATATTTTTCAAAGATTATCTATACGTTTTTTGATAAGTTATATGTGAATGACGATTGAAAATTTGTTGCAATTCATATGGATGTCATATAGCGATGATATGCTACGTCTCTACCTTAGTATTGGACAGCAAGTGCACATACTTTAGAGGGCTAGAGTCCCGTTAATATTATGGCATATCGTTGAATTTCATTTTTCGGATCATGTCATAAGACAGTTCGGATTACGACAGCATATTGCAGAAAATTTTGACACTGATCGCAGCGATTGCATTCACTTGGACTGGCAGGACATGATGGACGGGATTGGAGTCATTTTCACAAGGACTGGATTAGTTATTGGTATTTACGTGCAGGTTCGGTTGTTACAGGAGGAGCCTATGAATACGCTCCGATCATCGATCGAGTATCTGCATTGGTATCATCGCCACACAGTCTTATATATCACTCCTGCCGTCCATCAGACTCAGCGTAAAGGCTCCAGAGCATTTCCAGACAATATGAGTACATGGTCATTAAACTCTTTTAGATCTAATATTTTATCTATTATATCATAAGTCATATGAGTGAATTACTAATCATTACAATTTATTTCTTTTACAGATGAGCAGCATGCACAGAATTGGAGACATGTTAGTGACCGGTCTTCGTCATACTCGCTCCGACGATACTTTTCATCCTAGTTTGACGATGATTAGGGACAAGGCATTTGAGGTCTATGTAGTACTTATAGCGTTCAGATCGCATGTTTATGGGCTTAGATCCGCGGGAAGATACTGGTGCATCTACATCACGCAGCTCTCATTATCAGCGGCTAGTCAGCCACGTCCCTAGTCAGGCTGGCACATCGTCTCGTGGAGATAGACATCGTCACCGGTATGGACTTCATGATAAGGTCTCATGAGAGGAGCAGGTAACCCCTATCGGTTACTATGCTTATACGACTCATGGTAGTGCACAGATCCCACATTTAGTGAGTACAGCCGGCGTGTATGATCCATATTATTCTTTAGCTATGTATACGGGTGGTACTTCTGCCGCTGGGCATCAGGCACATTCGGCTTCACTTTCTACTGGATCTAAGTTGCACCCCATATTCCAGTTTCTCGATAGTCATGCCGGTGGATTTTATGATGCAGATCCGTTTACATTTTTCACCCCGGGTCCTCCTTTACACATACCTACCGCGGGTCCATCTACCTCTACCATAATTCATCATCGTATTCAAGATCCCGATGATGTTGAAGAATCAAATGATGATGAGATCTACGAAGATAAGCTGTCAGCCCATCCTGAGGTGCATGCCCGACGCGAGATTAGGAGGTCGAGAAAATTTTGCTGCTCATCGACGCCGCAAGACCTAAATGAACAACAATTCTGTTAGCGTTAGGGGTGTTCGAAAACTTGTATACTTGTAAATATGAATTTTATGTTTTATACAATTTGATAAATTTTATACTTGTACATTTAATTATAAAGCATTTTACCATTTGCTTCAAAGGTAAAAATTAACTTTCACATAATTTTTAAAACAATCCGAAATTAAATCCTACAAATATCATGCATTATGAAAATACTAAAAATAAAAATTGAGAAACAATTAGTTTTTAACTCCGAAAAGTTATTCATACATTTGGAATATATTTAACTTTCACATAATTGATGCCTACGGATTTATTATTTATAATATAAAATTTTACAATTTAAAAACAATCCTTCTACATAATATATATAATTTAAACTACCTTAATTATTTTAGACAATAAAACTTATAAATTTGCCAAAAAAATAATCCTTAAAACTTTAAAACCCTAAATCTAAAATCCTAACCCTAAACAAAAATCAAAACCCTAACAAAATGGACTAAAAAAAAAAAAAAAAACCAAAGGCACAACCCTAACAAAATGGACTAAAAAAAAAAAAAAAACCAAAGGCACGAAATATGAAGTAAATATGTTAGTCACCAGCGTGCCGCAACTGCCAAACGCTACGAGTCTTAATTTAAAAAAAAAAAAAATTAGCCCACCGCATTTGCCAAACGCGGTGAGCATAAAATGCAACAAAATCCCAATGGTAACCACAATCGGTTTATTGGTTTGTTTTTTTATCAATATTCTAATCAATTAGCCCCATGTGCACACAAATGTTTCCCTTTGTCTACGGTAAGAAATAGTCTGATTCGCTTAGATTCTCTGCAATAATTGATTACAATCCTGCTTCTCAGTCTTTACATGTGAATTTTTTTTCGAGTCAAACAGATTGACTCGTCAACTCACCTAACTCGTGATGGGTCATGCTTGGGTCAAGTATGCTAGATTCATTTCGAATTAGCTAGGATTAAGTTAGAGTTAATAGATTTCTTATTATATTTGAAGCTCAACCTGACCATCCAACTTGTCCAACTCGTTAACCAACCCAATTGCGACTCCTAACATGGAGTTTGATTACGGACTAATTAATAAAGAACTAATATAATTTTCAAAATCACATTGGCTGTGCTGGTAGTTTTAGCGAGAAAAAGAATGATGGATGTTATTAATCTTTCTCGATTCGGACGTCGTTTGTCTTGTTATCACCATTTATTTCCCTGCCATTCTTCCACCGTAGTTATTGCCGCAGCCTACAAAACCCACTCTGTTTCCCCTTCTCTTCTCTCATATTTCCGTTAAATTTTCTGGAAATATCGCTGCTAAATAGGCCAATTAAATCAATAGAATTGAAAAAAAAAAAAAGTGAAGAAATGGGGGCTGGAAGAGAAGTGACAATCTCATTGGGATGGAGTGAGGGACAAGAACTTAATACAGCTGAAAAAGCTCAATACTGTCCTCTTCCCCGTCCGATACAACGACAAATACTATGCTGATGCTCTTGCCTCCGGCGAGTTCACCAAGCTTGGTACAATTTTCATCTGGGTTCTCATTCTTTTCCCATTTTATCATCTGGGTATTTCTTGTTTCTTGCTTCCCAGCTTAACAGATGTATCAGTTGTTGGTTCTATTTACTTTCTTGGATGACTCTTTTATCATCTGAATGTTTTTGTTCCCTTTTTTTTTTGTTTTCTTTCCCTTTGTTTTTTAAGCGTTTTGGGATTCTGGGTTCTGTTTAGGATATGATATGGTTTCCGGTTATGTGTTAGTTTGGTTTCAGATTGAGTGCCTTTTTCTAATTTATTGAAAAAGTTGAAGTGCTTTGATTGGCTCTGAATAGGAGAGAAAATAACAGGGAAGATAATGGGGAAGAAATTAGATTTCTGTTTGTAGTTTTGTCTCGTTTGTGTATTTGGATTTTTGACTTGGATTGTTTGAGAACTGATGTCCTTAATTACTTGCAGTTTTAACAAATCTTTATCTTCTTGGTACAGTAGATGATATTTTTTTGGAATTGCTAGCATAACTGGGATGTGAATATTTATAAAAACTCACTTTTCATGTAATTGAAGGAGACTGATTTTTCATTCCATGTTATTCAATGTTATGAACATTATCGGAAAAAGGTAACTTTTACTCGTGAGGTGTTAGATTAAATGGGTGAGTTTGATAGTGTCTTTGATGGATAATGGAGAGCGTATTCTTGAATCAAACCGCCATGCCATTCTGCTTTCTGTCAATTTGGAGCTTGTGTTTCATTCATTATATAATGCTGAGTTATCTTTGCATTATGAATTCGTTTGCGTCCTATTATTGAGAATTCCTATTTAAACTGTTCCTTTATTTAACGAGGTGTTCATACAGAGTGGGCCATGGCTTTTTTGGGGTTGGAATTATTTGGTCTGAGCTTTTTAAAATGTTACTAAGGTCATGATGTTCTACTTTTAACCAGCTTGTTGGTAATGTATGGATCTCATCATTGGCTTGATGTTATGGCTGTTACTTTTAGTGTGGGTCAAATTGTGAAAGTAATTTTGCCTAATGTTCTGTGTTATGCTAAACCTTTCCTTGTGTTGTATGCCTGGACATGCTTGTTGAGTGTTCTCATGATTTAGAGTCAGCCCATTGTGGTTTATGGGTACTCTCTGTTTTAACATCTTGTTTCAGCATTACTTTCTCTATAAACTGGCTTATGTGCTTCATCCGGACTTTGTGGTTTTGGATCTTGTGCGATATTGCTTTCAGTATCAAGTAAGAGCACAGATGTAAACGGCATGGTTTTCTCCATGGCATACTTGTGCCAATAGTTAGTTTATCTCTTTCGTTGTTGCATGAAATTCTAGATTTTCTTCTTGTATAAAATAATGATTTATTCCTATTGATCGAAGATATTCTATGTTTAGATTTTTCATTAAATAATATTCATGTTCTTTTTCCCTTCATCATATTGCACCATCCATATTGGGTTACAATCAACCACAGTTGATTTAGTGGTGAAACTACCATTCGCTGTTTACAAATTGGCATTGGATCAACCACAGTTTTTTTTTTAGCTAAAATTGAAAGCTTTTGTTGTGGTTTGTGCAATCAGACAGAAGAAACGGTGGATCACCTATTTTTTGAATGTGCTTGGACCTCAAAAATTTGGAACAAACTGCTTGAGTTCTACTCCATCACTAGAGCAACTCAAGCTTGGAGTATTGAACTTGAGTGGATATGTGATATATGGAAGAATGAAGATTTTGCTAACAGATTCCAAAGGATTATGTGTGCTACTGCTATCTACCATATATGGAGAGCCAGGAACCTACTGATATACCAAGGGAAGAGTCTAGGTACAGAGGAAATTGTGGCAACAGTTAGAAGAAGTATGTATGAAGCTGTGGTAAGTTGGAGGAAAGTACCAATCACTAGGAAGAATTGGCAACTCATGTTGAAATGGGGACTGTCTCCAAAGATTTTTGCAGACTATTAGTTAGTCTTTTTGTAAATGAAAATGTATAGTTGGCATATCCCTTAGGTAGTGCAGGACACAACAGCTTAGTAAATGCTTAAATGTCTTATTTCTATCAATATATCATCAAATTTTTGCTCAAAAAAAAAAAAAAAAAAAACTACGTCAGAAGCCACACTTAGAATTACAGGCACCTTTCCCTTCTATTCCAATGATAAATGCAGCTAAAACAGTGCTTGAACCCATCACTCTATGATTAATAATCTAGTTAAACAACACCATGCTCTTGGAGTAATTTGATGGTCATCGTTTCATTATTATACTTCCATGCATCCTTTATTTTGGCATTCCATCAGACGTTCACAGAAAGATAAAGATAGAGAGTATTATTTTAATCTAGCGGTTGGGAGCTATAATAAAGAAAGTTAACGGACTAATGAATTAGATTTTCAATATTTTAAGATTTAAAAGTTATTATCGTGTTTGGCTTCTTATTTACTGCTTTCTAATCATATTATGGCGATTGCACCTGCTAGGCAGTCGGCATTTGCCACTTCCAAAGCAGTGAGGGTTTGTAGGAGGTTAAGGAATGGCGAATCGGCCAAACAGAGGTAGGTAGAAATATAAAGGTACATGCTATTGTGAAAGCAATAAGATAAATGAGAAAAGAGAACAGAAGTAGGAAGTAGGTAGAATTATAAAGGTACAAACTATTGTGAAAGTAATAAGATAAATGAGAAAAGAGAACAGAAGTAGGTAGAAGTGTAAAGGTACAAGCTATTGTGAAAGTAATATTGTGTCTGTTAGTTTATAATCTAAGTTCGTAAGTAATTATTTCTTATCTTTTAGATAAAAAAAATATTGTGAAAGTAATAAGATAAATAAGAAAAGAGAAAAAACCAAAGGTCCAAGGAACGGCGGTTCCATCAAACAAAAGCAGGTAGAAATATAAAGGTATATGCTATTGTGAAAGTAATTTAAAAAAAATGAGAAAAGAGAAAAATGAAAGGTCCAGTGAAACCTCCATCTGAAAAATGCACCCTCCAAACGCGTCTTTCTAGTGTTTACTCGGTGAATCTCATGGATTATCCAGGGATTAAACTGAGTCAATTTTGTTGTTACCCCAAATCCTCCTTGTATAACTGCTTGAATGGAATTATTGGTGTAGACCATCAGCATGAATGCACGACTTAAGGGGTGTACGGATAATACTATTCAACTATCTCATACCATTGATCCCAAAGGTCTGGCAATAAGCTGTTATGGTAGTACTAGTTGTAAAAGATTGAATTATCAAAGATGGCTGTAGTTTACGACAATTGGGAAAGGCTGGTTCAAGCAACACTACGCAGAGAGGATCTCCGGAAGACTGGTCTTAGGACCCCAAGTGACCTTTCCTTGGCATCATCTTCCTCATCATTCTCCTTTAGTTTCAGTTCTTCATCTAAGCCCCCAACTATCATCTTTCGACTTCTCTGGCTTATTGGTAGGGGAATCATTTTCGTATCAACAAATTCTGCAAGCCACTGATCACTTGAGTAGCAAAAATCTTATCAAGCATGGCTGCCATGGGGACCTGTTTTATGGTGTTTTAGAAGGTGGGACACAAGTAGTAGTTAAGAATGTTGATTTGTCCTCTCTGGAGAAAGCATCATACTTGAGATCCGAATTGGAATTTTTTAACAAGGTTTCACATTCTAGATTTGTTCCTTTGCTGGGGCATTGCTTAGAGAATCGGAGTGAAAAGTTTCTGGTTTATGAGTATATGCCTAGGAAGGACTTGTCAAGATCTCTGAACAGGGAAAAGGATACCCCATCACCGTTGTTAGATTGGAAGACACGGTTAAGGATTGCCACTGGAGCTGCCGAGGGTTTGTGTTATCTACATCATGAATGTGTTCCACCCTTTGTACATAGGTAAATCTGGATTTGCTTATTTTTACAGGTTTCTTTTCCTTTTTCTTTCCTTTTCCTTCACATTTAACTTGATTGTTGCATGATGCACTTCACTTGGCATGCTGCCCTTGCGAACCCAGAAGAAATGTTGAAGCCGGCAGCATACTTCTTGATGAAAATTTTGAAGTGCGGTTAGGGAACCTTCACGAGGTGTGTGTTGAGAAGAAAAGGAGGAATCAGAGTAGGATTTCCAAGTTGTTGCGGTTGCCAAAGTGAGTTTTTTTTTTTTTTTTTTCCCATCTACATAAAAAAATTCCAGGTATACGTTTTGCAAAATGTGGCCTTTTCTGAGACGTTAACATATAAATAAGTTGTACATTAGATCAAAACTTGTTTGCAATAAAATAAGCTTATTTATTTGACCAAAATTTGTTATATGAAAAACACTTCAGGATTTGACAGCAACCATTAGAGTGAGACTCGCTTGCAGTTGACGAATTAGTGCTCTCTGTCTGTTGACATTATCATGTTCATCTTCAAACTTATTGTAATAAATAACAACATCGACATTCAAAATTTTTGTTTCATTGATGCTCTTAGGCATCGATGTATTTAGTCTCTTCAAAATAGTATTTGTGGTTACTTGGACTACATTCTCTTTTCCATGAAAACCATGTTTCATGGTAATCAATTTTATTGTGTATTATACTCAGGGGCGGGGCCAGGGGCGTGGGGGAGGGGGTAGCTGCCCCTCCTCAAGCTTGAAAAAATTTTATTTTGTAAGTAAAAAAGTTTGGATTACCATACTTTGACTCCCCCAAATGAAAAAAAAAAAAAAAAAAAAACAACTATGCCCCCTCTCCAGCTTGAGAAATTCTTTTTTTGTAAGTAAAATTTTTTTTTATTAGGACAGTTTGCCCCCCTCCACCATAAATTAACAAAAAACAACTATGCCCCCCTCTACCCAGAGCCATTATCTTCATAAGTTACATAGATTTGGACATAACATTTCCTAACTACTTGTTAGATTTTAATTAGAAGAATACAAAATAATTTGAGCCTACCATTTGAAAATTGCAAGTTGGTTTTTCATTAAAAAAATACATTTTATCTATAGATTCAATCATCGACTTTTGATCAAAAGTTGTCGTGCCCAATTTCATGTGTTTCGTATACTCAAATAAACTTGTAAATAGAATAGTATTTTTGTATATGCTAATTGTACAAGTAATTTCTTTCTATTTAAAATTATCTTTTATGCAATCTATATTCACATAACTTTTTTAATATATTTTACTTGACTGACCATAACTCTAAACTAGGGATACAATTGAACTGAGTCGTTTTTGACCTAGGACCAATTACTTTGCTCGAACTAGGTACTCGAGTTCGAGTAGTGACAATTGCAAGTTTGAGTATCAGATTTGCAAGCTCGAAGGCTTGTCGAGCCTTATTCGAGCATGTTTTATTTATTTATTTATTTTTGAAGGAGCTGAAAAATCTACAAGTTGACACTCAAGTACTCGAGTAGTCTCGCAAGTGCAAAAAAAAAAAAAAAAAAGAGTGCAAGCGAGTTTTTTAGTCGAGATCAAGCTTTGCAATTTTTAGCTCAATCGAGCTTGAGTTGAGTATGAGCCGCACCAATAGCGATGAAGTTCTAGTTTGAGCATGGTACTACACGGGCTCGACTTGGCTCGATTGCACCCCTACTCTACACTCGCTCCTATGACTAATTATTGGCTCCGCCACTGATTATACTCATGCCATTTGCATAACTAAAATACGTAACAATTTGTTCTTTCAAATGGAAGCCACAGAGCATGTTGAACAAACACACCCCCCCCCCCACCCCAAAAAAACCCAAAAAAAGAAAAACCCACAAAAAATCCCTCTTTTCTAATTTTAACCTTTTGATATAGCGTAGTTTGATTTTGTGACTTTAGTCTTTCTTCTTTTTTGGCAGGGGTTCTGAACAAGGTACTTCTGGTATGTGAAATTGATTTAACTATTGTTTGATATCCTCCTATTTTTCAGTTCCATCTTTGTTATCTTACTTGAAATGGTACAGTAGCACGACTCTGCTTTTGAGTTATCCAAAGAACATACAAGATTAGAACTTTTTCCTTCATAAATACCTCTTCAAACATTGAGCTGTACAAAAGTATAGAAGAGGACTGGAGACTTGAGACTTCGCTGTCATTTAAGCAGCATTAGCAGGAATGAGCTTAGTTGTTTCTTGGTTTAACATACCACATAAGGAAAGCTTTATATGTTTGGTAAGATGACAGAAAGCATAATTGCATGAATGATTGTCCAAATCTTGTGTTAAATGACCAGGTACATCAAATGAAACATGTGCCTATGATGTTTATTGCTTTGGAAAGGTTTTGCTTGAGCTGGTCACAGGTAAGAAAATTTTTAGTGCTGACAATGGTTCCAGCGCCAGGGATTGGATGGCAAACTCCCTCTCTTACATTACTCCTTATGATAAGGAACTCTGTGTGAATATTCTGGATCCATCCATATTCATGGGTACCATTATAAATCCATCTTTAATGAGGGATGAGCATCTTTTACTTGAAGTATGGGCAGTTGCTGTTGTTGCTAAGGCCTGTCTCAGTGCAGAGACTTCTAAGCGTCCTCAAATGAGATACATAATCGAAGCTTTACATGACCCCAAATCTGTAAGGTTCTCTGCTCATGGAAGCCCTCAGTCTGGTGCACAAGGTCCAGCTCTGGCAAAAACACGAGTACCCATGGGATATAAACAAGGTGGGTTGTATGTAGCAGGAGCCTAAGGCTCATTTTCATTTTTTTTTTTTTTGGGCAAGCCTGAATTATTAATCTAAATTTGTCCCGTTGGCTTTGCGGCAGTAAAACCTTGTCTTGTTAATTTTTTTTCTATTCCATTAGGTTAGTTAGTGAAGTTCTTTCAACTTAGTTGCTCACATTTTTATCCAGCATAGAACAGTTATGCCAGGTATTTTCATCCCATCAATGTATAACATTGTTTGTCAGGTTAAATTTTGGATCTTTGGTAAATACACACAATTGCTTTTGCATAACACTTATTTCTTCCCCTTGTTTTCTTTAAAATTTTCATTTTCAAAATCGTGTCTAGAGGACATAAATATAACCAGAAGAAGATTCTCTTTGTTCCCACACTATTTTTTCAATATGACATCATTGGGACATATTATCTGCTTTAGATTTCTAACTGCTTGTGTTGTAAACTTAAATTACCTTAGTGTACATTACAGCAGGTACATCAGTGGCAACCACCAGAGCAACATTTTCAGGCAGCAGCACCGCTTCATTAAACCACCAATTTTCAGCAGCTAGCTGGGATGACGAGGCTTATTTGAATAAGG
This sequence comes from Mitragyna speciosa, assembly GCA_024721245.1. Lineage (NCBI taxonomy): Eukaryota > Viridiplantae > Streptophyta > Magnoliopsida > Gentianales > Rubiaceae > Mitragyna > Mitragyna speciosa. The sequence continues at coordinate 7,798,378 of CM045557.1, forward strand.
AGACCGAGGGCCTCTCTGACTTAAGGATTTACTCCTTTTCAGAACTCAAGTCTGCAACTAGATATTTCAGAAATGATGGAATTCTGGGAGAAGGTGGATTTGGAAGAGTATACAAAGGTTGGATTTCCACGTCAAAAGGTGGCAGCAGATTACCAATTGCAGTTAAAAGATGGAATC
>CM045557.1:7798654-7865271 GCA_024721245.1 Mitragyna speciosa
GTTATTGTTGGGAGAATGAAGAGCTTATGCTTGTCTATGAATTTATGCAAAGAGGCAGTTGGAAAACCATCTTTTTGGAAGTGAGATTTTCATCATGCTTTAATAGTTTTCAAACAGCCCCGATCAGCTAAAGCTAATGATATCCCAATTCAAGTAATTTATTTCTTGGTGCTTTTCTCTCTTAGGGGGCTCAAATATCCAGCCACTTCCGTGGGACATAAGGCTTAAGATTCTTATTGGAGTAGCTCGAGGTCTGGCATTCTTGCACGCGTCAAAAAAGCAAGTTATTCACAGAGATATCAGGTCGTCAAACATTTTCCTTGATGGTGTAAGTTAAATTCAGTTATTTCATCACTACTCGCACAAATTGAGTGATATAGCTTCCTTCTATTTTCTAATGATTTAATTCACTTAAACTTGGAGGTTTCTTCTTGGTCCTTACCCTATATACGTGTAAAAATTTTCACATACCAAATTTCATTTCCAAAGCTTATTCATTTAAATGTTGTTTGGATCATTTTTTTTTTTCCCAGTCTTCCAATGCCAAGATATCAGGTTTTCTATTGGCAAGGCCGGGTCCATCGGATGGTGACTACTCATGTAACCACACATGTTATGGGAATATGTGGTTATGCTGCTCCTGAGTATGTAGCAACAGGTAATGATTGTAACCAGATCTCTTGACCCTCTACACTAGAAGAACTGCATTATTTGCCAAACTAAAAGTTCATCTGATCTGGCTCAAAAAAGTCTGATCAAGACGCCAAAAGATAAGGTCTTAATTCAGTAACCTTATGTAACAGGGCACTTGTACGTGAAAAGTGATGTGTATAGTTTTGGTGTTATAATGATCGAAGTGCTAACAGGTCTACGGACTTTGGACCTAAATCGGCCCGTAGGGCAACACTACTTGGCTGATTGGATCAAGCCTCATTTATCTGACAAAAGAAAGCTACAGAGCATACTCGATACCTAAGTTACAAGGCAAATACCCAATTAAGGCTACTGTGAAAATGGCTCAGCTTGCTCTAACCTGTCTTTCTCCTGAACCTAAAGCAAGACCATCTATGAAAGAAGTCGTGGATGCTCTAGAAAACATTAAATCTGCTAATGACAAGCCAAAAGAATCTAGGACAGTCTTGACGCGTTAGACAGCTTATGGAAATGGTAAGCAACATTTGCAACACCATTCTCTACTTCAACAAGGGAATTGAGGGCGTTCATCCAATCCATTATCATAACTAGCATATCCCTTCTAGTTTTGCTTTCTCAAAGAAGAGGTACTTTTATACGGTTGTCCTGATTGAAATGATATTGGGTTTTTTATGTTGTTGTGGTACGTGGATTTTGTTGTTGGGATTTATCAGTAATTTGTTGTTAATTCAATGACTTGAACTCGAGTAATTACGGGATATATATTACATTCTATTTCGATATTGAGAAGATTTGGATTATTGCCTGGTAGACAAGAAGAACATTTCCTGAACCGAAGTGCTGAATTTGAGAGGAAAGGCGCACAACATCCTTCCTTTCCTAGGAGGAATTTGCAAGTTGATGGTGTCACGCCTCGTACTCAGGACATAACACCGCCGTGACTAAACTAAACTGATTCACCAGACTCATGAGCTCAAAACATCTAACATAAACATTCCAAATATCCCATATTTAAGCTATAAACAATATCCCAAATCACATAAACAAATACAATGTCACTTAATACCATAACCTTCAATTCTTTAAATACACAAATCATATGCCTAATACAAACCTAGAATCTTAATCTATACATCAAAGTACAAGACAAAGTCTAAGTACATAAATATAAAACACTACAAGCTTAGTATCATCCGATCACCTTACTAGCTCCGAGTGCCAGCACACTCTCCAGCTACACAACCATCAAGCACTGCATGTCAACAATAAAGGGGTGAGTGACAAAATCACTCAGTAAGTGGCAAAAGTATCGCTTTGCGGATTGATAGTGTCGTACATATACTTACATTCCAACACAGTCAATAATTCATATAAATACATTAAGGCTAGGCAAATTTACTTTCCATTACAATTCACATATCACATATTAGAATCAAACACTGCACTTCAAACAAAGCATTGGTGCATTCATATAAAGCATCATTATGTTCAAACGAAGCTCTGGATATCCAGTCATTCACTGTAACCCAGTTGTCCGGTCATATTGATTTTACCCGATCAGTTCGGTTAGACTGACTTTAACTTGGTCAGCTCAGTCGTACTGACATTAACCCGGTCAGTTCGGTCCCTCATATAACATCATACATGCATTCACTTCATTGTACAAACAAGTCATTGTTTAACAAATCATTTGTATCCCATATATTGTCAATTCATAGTAAAACAAAAATATACCTACAATCAAGCCATTTAATAGAGCAAATACGATTTCAAAACATTTATACTTTGGCAATTACCATTTTTTCAAAATCTAAGGGATACAAGTCGTACTTACCTCGGTCCGAGCTAACTCAATATTCCGTGAAAGGTTGATCACGTTCTTCACCCAAAACATACAATTTATATCCGATTATACACTAACTCTACCAAGAAATCATAATCGAAACTTAAACTGGACTTGGAACGTAAAACGAAGCAAAACAGTCAAAATTGGGGTGATCCGTAGGTGGAAGCAACTGATCCATGCTCGCGGATCCAAACAACCATCCTACGACTCCCTTGGCAAAGGCGAGCCATGGCCACGGTTGGGCTTAGACCTGGCCGTGGCACGGCAGGTAGAAGCTAGTTGCGGCCTGCCTCTCAGTGAGTCGTAGTTGCAACTCAGCTATGCCTCACATGCGGCTCAAAGTCAAAGACTTGCTGCGAGTGAAAGCCAGCTAAGCCCTACCCACGGCTTAGCTCTCACTGCCCCCGTCTTACCTGTGAAAATCCTGCAATTCCAACCTTCACTCTTCCAAATCTCTATCCACAAAAACCAAACTCAAAACCAACACCGAAATTGGCAAAATCAAGCAATAACAAAGCACACTTGGCTCAAATATGCACTAATCCAAAACACAAATCACAATCACTCAAACCTCTCAAGTCCCTCACTCATAATCACCATGAACAATCATCAACTCACATATCTTCACTACAAATACTAAGCATAGATTCATTAAAGCATAAAAATCCCAAACTTCCTCACCCAATCATTCAATCTACTACTCTTAAATAAAACCAAAGAAAGAAACCTAGACTTGGAGGGAAAAATTACCTTGGGTGGAGACTTTAAGATTTCTACTTGTTCCTGTTAGAGGATTAAGCTCTTCAATTCCTCTTCAAAGGGAAAAGGAGAGAAATTTAGAGAGAGGGAGAGAGGCTTCCATAGAGAAGCAAAAGAGAAAAAAAATGAAAAGGGAAAGAAAGAAAGTCCAAGTCTTGACCAAAACAAATTTGCTTAAATTGCAACTAAGTCCCTCATAAATTTTCACTTTACATATTCACCCCAAATCATCCCAAATTACCGGAATGCCCTTAAAGGTCCTTGGTATTACAGATGGCCTTACTAGTGTAACTTCCGTCATCATGGTTTTTTACTATGTTACGCCAATCATGTGTAACTTCCGTCATCATGGTTTTTTACTATGTTACGCCAATCATATGTAGTTAGCAAAACTCGATTTCATCTGTAGTGGTAGTAACTAAGGGTCGATAATTTCAAATTTTGATTATTTTATGGTATTGATAAATTCAAGATACTTATGATCATGATGCATCTTCGATCTTTATGTCTATCCTACCAGTGTAGTTCATGAGGTTATACAAGTATTACAGGCCTAAAAGTTTCTATTTGAGTGATGAACCAATTACTTCAAATTTTCTTTATGCTAATTACCCTCAATTGATTCTTTTACTTTTCGTATATTAGAAACATTGTTGTGCTATCAAAGGTCAAAGCGACCGACCTAAACAAAATGGAAAGCAAGTACTAATATGCGCAGTAGAGAGGAAGATGGCAAGAAAACAACAAAATAGATAGGTTACTTAAGAAGAGTATAAGGGAAATAAAAAGAGAAACGAAGAGAAGGGCCCCCGGGTTTGGGGGGGGGGGGGGGTTAGAGAATTCTTTTCCGTTGGTTAAGGAAAGTGAAAAGAAAACAAAAAAGATAGGTTGTTCTGAACAAAAATTTATGGAAGATACCAAGAAAAATGTAGGTGGTAATCCTTAATCTTTACTAAACATTTCATGACAGATTATTCTCATGATTGTCTTTTAACAGGGCATTTGTAGAAAAGCAATGTCTGTGATTTGGGTGTGTTAATGCTAAAAGTGCTATCCTTTACTTCCTATAGTAGATGTACAATGCATGCCGCAAATATCACCTAAGTACAAGTTCAAGTAAATTTGAATTTTTTTGAATTTTTGAAATGGATTTCTTGTTATTTGGTAAGCATACAAGCTTTGTACTTTTCTGCATTTTACCCATATATGGAATTAATTCTAATTTAATCATATCATGCACAGTGTCTAAAACTTCACATGCCCCAGACGATTTTTCCATAAACAAGACGATTCAACAATATAAGGCAGAAATATTACTATTACAATTAATAATGCTAAGCATAAATATATAATAAAGCTAAGCATAAATATGCCATCATACAAATAGTCCTTTCATTGCAAATTTTTTTACTCTTACTGAACACGAAGTTTATCTGTCTCAAATACAAGTTCTAAACCAAACATGTTCAACAAATTACTAGATACAAAAACATTTTTCTAACTTCTGGAACATACAAAATATTATTTAATGTCAAATTCTTTCTTGAATTAAATTGTAGTTTCACACTTCTTTGTCTTTGACAATAACAAGTTAAAGAGTTTCCCATGAAGAGTGCATTGTCATTCTCAATAGATCCAAATGATTTGAAGAAACTTCTTATTCTTACAAGCATGTCTAGTAGCTCCAAAATCAATCCACTAAACCCAATCTTTTTTTATGAGATTAATTTTTGAAAACATAGCAACAAAAATTTCATTTATTGATGTTTCCTTTTTATTGTCTTTTTTTTAAAAAAATAAAAAAGTCGACAATCTCTTGTGAAATGAATAGGCTTACTACAATTGAAGCATGAACCCTTCTTCTTTTTCTTGAATTTATTTAAGTTGGCAAATTTGGTATTTTTTTTTTTTTTTTTGTGAATGATTTACTTGATTGGCATTCTTCCACCACATAAATTTTGAATTTATGACCAGATTCCTCTCTTTTTCTTGGAACATTATGCTTTTGTTCTTGCTTTCTCATTTCCTTCTCAAGACGGAGATGATTGGCCAAAATTTTAAGAGAAATTTCTTCTTTCTTATGTTTTAGATTTCTCTTGACATCTTTCCTAGCAAGCGAAAGCTTGTCAATAATAGAGGATACGATAATGAATTCATCTATGATTTTTAAAATTATTAAGAATCCTATTAATTTCACACAATTGTTCCATCTAAGATTTTTCACCAATCATTCATAAAAATATCTGACAAATTTGGCAGATTTTCCACCAATCATTTAATAAAATAATCTAACAAGAATTTCTTGCTTATAGTATCCTTTTACATGTTTCTTGCGTTCAATTTGTCTTATAATTCTCGTGAAGATGTGACATTCTGGTATGTATCAAACACTCTCTTTGACATGCCATTCATTGACATGCTATTGAAAATATGTCCCTTACAAATGTAGTCATTATTTTTCCATTTTTGTGAGCCACTGAGTGTCATGATATTATTTCATCATCGTTCTCTATAGGCTTAGGGGAGTTGATAACATACACTACATTGAGAGTTGCAATAAAAAAGTGCATTTTTTCTGCTATCTTTTGAAAATTTCATCATCAAAACATTCTAATTTGGCAAATTCAGTAGTCATCTCACTCAAAGCTGTAAATCTCAATATTGCACACATGAAATGCCTTTAGGGAATGTTACAAATGTCACTTTTAATGTTTAATTCGCTTCCACAACCTATGCAAAAGAATTATGTGAATTAACTTCTATAATACAATAAAGTTCTTATTTGAAAAAATTTTGCCCTAATCGAATCAAACCCTTTAGCCTTTGGTGCTTTGTCACACATGTTTATATACCATGTCAGAGAGTTTGAGCAGAAGAAGAAGTTTGGGAGGGAAGAACAACATTCATGTTTTATTCTGTGTTGTGTGTCTCTGATGTGTTTGGACAGAGATTTTTAAGATGATCATGTTTGAATATTATGTTTTAATAACGAAAGGACACAAGTAGTCAAAATAATATTGAAAAATTACTCTGTATATCTGATAAAGGAACAAAGATATTATTGAGTACAAATATTGGATTACAAGAGTTATACCTATTAAGAATATTTACTACTTCTAAATAACTGACATAAGACAAAAGCACTACTCCCACCATCCCATTTTGGTAGGTTTGTTTTTCTCTTTCATTCGTTCCAAATTATAGTCCACTTTCCATTTAAAGAATTTAATTAATTTTCAACTTCTCTAAAATGCCCCTATTTAATTACTTTGTTATAAGTGCGAGGTGCATAACAAACCGTGCATTCACATATCAAATGGAATTAGTTTGACTTATGATGCAATTTTCTATTTTGTATTTAATATAAATGTTTAATGATGAATAAGAGAACATCATAGATTAATTTATTATTTTAATAAAGCTAATTAATTTTTCTTAGACTATGTGAAATCCTATCAAATTATGCTTGATAGGACAGAAAGTGGTTCTTCACCCTCAATCAATTTCATTTGCTATCCATGAATGGAAGGAGATGAACATGAAACAACTTTTGTTTATTCTCTTTTGCAGTGATGTCTTTTACCATGACTTATTATTATATTGATAACACAATATATTATATATTTAACGTAACTCATCACTCAATAAAATTCATCACTCGTTGTATAGTTGAGTAATATTTTCCTTCTTTTTATGATCATAAACCCTATAATCTAAACAATGAACATGAGGACAATGTCAGTCAGGACCTAACTTTTGTTTACTTTCATGTTTATTATCTTCTTTACCAACAAAACCAACACAATCTTTTTTTATTTTTTTTTACGAGAAGAAGATAGTGCTATTATTTCGTGCCTTTGTCTATGTGTTCGTTGTTGGTACACTTATCAACAATTTGTCATTAATTTCAGTGGACTATTTACTTCGTTATGGGACGAGATTATTTGCAGTTGTAGACGAATAATTAGTGACTCCGTGACTGATATTGTCAAATGTAGAAAGCTGAATTCAAATTTAATTTTTTTTTCCTTTTAATAAGTTTGGACGATCTAACTCGAATGTATTAGTTGGGGTCTTATCTGCACCACAAATTAACCTCTGCAATTGCACCTTGGATCTTTTTTTTTTTTTTTGTTTTGAATACTGTTTCATTCTAAATAATAACTTGGAAACTTAATTGTGCTACCAAAATTTGTATAGGAATAATCCAAAGGAATTAACTAGAAGTTTGCTAGAAATCACCAAATTCCTCCACCCTTGTCAAAATATATCAGGTCCGTGGCCTTCGCTTTCACTTTTGATTTTGCTTGCACTTGAAACAAGATCTAGAGGACAAAACTTTCTGCGCTTGAACGGACATAGATGGCCACATCAAGGCTTGGGTCATCAGTGACCAAAGGACTAGGAAAGAATCCAATGACTTTGGGGTCAGCCAATTGGCCGACTACTTCTTGGCTCAATTATTGCACGATTTTTATTTTCTTTTTAAAATCATGGTGGAAACTTTTGAATCACCAAAAAAAGGGGGGGAAAATCCATTGCATCTGTGCAGTTGATATGATTTATATGCATTAGGAGAGTTTTTTTTTTTTTTTTGTCACAAAAAAGGACCTGGTCCCACTTTAGGCCCCAACCCTTATTCGGGTTGTTGGGTTATTCTCCATTTTTATGACAGGGCTCGAACACTGGAAAATATAGTTCGGACAAAGTTAATATAGTTCCGCATGTCAAATAACCTAATGCTCGCATCATAAAAAAAAAATTACAATAATATAATAGATTTTACATGCATGTTGAAGATATTTTTGTTAGAGCTGGAAAATAAATTATTGGTGGCATATACGTATTAGTCACATATGCCATGCTTTTTTTTTTTTTTTTGACAAACCTACACTATTAATAGGAAGTGCACTAAGAAATTCCATTATGTCTTTTGTGCTATATAATGAAACTTCAGTTCGTATATGAATAGTTATGTTTATTAATTTAGACAACTTATTACCTAAAATAACAATTTAAAATATTTTTTATCTTACATGTATCGAATATATAAAAAATTGTTACAAGCGACTAAGCAGTAAAGTGGGAATCCTGCTTAATTATGTGCAAACTATTGGAAGTTCAACTTCTTGCTCTGTCTTCTGTGCTGGTCTATGCAAATGATGTCTTTTCCAACTTTTTCTTTTTCTTGCTTTTTACCTTTGGCAACTTTAACTACTAATGGAGAACCTAGTCAAAAAAGTAGAATGAAGTTGTCCGAAATATGCATTACACTTTTTGGCCAATGTCTACTCGTTCTTGCATAATAAGCCAATGCACAATCATAATGATTAATCCCCGAAATTTCGAGTAGGCTTCCTTATATTCCTGTGTTCTGGACTTGTAACTTGACTTCAGAATCCCATTGACCTGATCTTCAGTACTTCAGGTAGTCGTTTTTTTGCTGTTCAGTGCTTAATTGTGGGGAAAGTTAGTTAGCCAGTGTTATTAATTACCATTTGCTGATCAGGTGGATTCCAATTTTCAGGTATTAAATGCACTACGTGTATTGTTACGTGGTGTATAAAAATTAATAATTTATCGCTATGTGATAATAGTTGATCATACATTATTATATTTAGCGATATGTAATTGATTTTAGTACACAAAGAGACATGCTACGTGATGTATACGGTGCACCGAAACCTAATACTTACTCATAAGATCATGGACGGCTGCTTTCAAAATTCAACAGAATATGCATGATGACATTACTTGTATTCTATTATAGGAATGAACTCAATTTCAGATGCCATGTATTATATTTGGATATTGCAAAAAGTATGAGCTCAGTTTGAACAGGTAGATTGGCTGCAAGTTTAAAGATTGAAAATTCATCTAATGCAATACTAGTAAAAATCAGAAGAGTCCAGAACAAAAGGGAACTTATATACAACCCACCAAAAACCAGCCCAAATAAGTCTTTTCCAAATTTTGCAGATTGACTCGATTTGACTCAACCAATTGAACTGATTGAACCAGAAGCTAATTCATAACTGGCTAAGTTTCTCTTATAAGTTAACAAACAGTAGATGAAAAATATTCTATAAATTACTAATAACTAGCCACCCACTTCCTCACCATTTCACCAAAGGTGTTACAAGCATAATAGTTTGCAAACATCAGCACACGAGCACTAATAATATCAATCTTCCTCTCTACAGAGTTAATTCCATACGCTAGCACACAAGCACTTGAGTTTTTCTCTGTTTTTTTTTTTTTTTCCCTTCCTTTTGTCAATTCTGCCAAAGTTTAATTTGTGGAATGAAAGAATGGGCAGCAAGCTTACTATACTAGAAAATAGGATATTTACAACGTAGAAATCAGATGTGGGTACCTGATAAATTTGAGACAATTATGAGGAAACCAGGGAGATATTTGAGAAAATTATCAGGATCAAACTAGGGAGATGCATAAGAATTAAGCCTAAAAAGTTCAATAATGGTGATCATGACTAGGGTTGTCTTGAATTTGAGAAAGTGTTAGTAATGTTGTGTGAAATGGAAGTTTGGACAGGTAGACACATCTTTCACTCCATATGATGACTTGTGCGAAAGTTACCTGCAACAGAAACCAATCCGGCGGAAGTAACCTGCAACAGAAAATCAGCCGAAACCAATCAGGCGAAAGTTACCTGCGACAGAAAGGCGGAAGCTACCTGAGACTGAACGGCAAAAGTTACTTGCAAGAGAAACCAACCTGGTGAAAGTTACCTGTGACAGAAACCAATCCGGTAGAAGTTACCTGCGAATGAACGGCAAAAGTTACCTGCGACAAACACCAACCTGGTGAAAATTACCTGTGACAGAAACCAATCCGGTCTAGTCCTTCTTCGGGCAAAAGTGCAAACTTCAAACGTTGCAGATGTTTGGCCTTCTTTCTTCTGCAAAATATGTGGGAAGGGGATTGATTCAAGAGGACATATAGGTAGGCATGGCATACTCTGTCCATCTCTGCCTATATTGCTTTCAGTTTCTTCTTTTGTGTAGCACGATTGGTTAGTGGCTTCTTTTTATTAATGAAGAAAATTATTTGCAAAGAACATCATGGCATATTGAATTACTAATCATAAAATGACTGATCTTAACTTTATTTTATGAACTTTGCAGGCCTTGAATATTTCCATCCAATATATCGGCTATGCTGAATAGCAGTTGTGCACATGTAATCAAGTATTTGCCTAGTTTGGGGCTCAATAGGTGTCAATGGAGGTTCTGTGCCAGATTATTGCACACACAATTCGATTTTGGACTTTAAATCTGGCCATGAAATTGTGAGAAATGACACTTGTGAGGCCCTTTGCCTGCACATTCCATACCATATTATTGTACTTTCATAATGGATTCCATGGAAGTTCAAAATTTCACTAATAAATAATTTAGTACAAAGTATACGAAAGGGATCAACATCGGTTTCTGGCAGTGGGAGGGTTGGACGTTTGCATTCATGGGAAAACGCTTTTAAAATTAAACTGCGGCCTACAAATACCTACAAAATACCTTGTAATTCCTTTTTTTTTTTTTTTGGAGCAATAAATGTCAATTAGAAACCAAGAACTTGGTTTTCTTTTTGCCTGAAACATGAATTCTGTTCGTACAGTACATGTGAAGTCTTGTTCCCCTCACTTGGAGTTCTTATTCGATTATTTTTGCTGTCAACAATGTAAATAATCGAAGTACTGAATTTTGAAAGTAAAGAGATTGTTGAAGTACTCCAAGATGCATGAAGAAAATGTTTTCTTTTTCCCTGACTTTTTTTCCATGAATGTATACTAGAGCACAATAATTTTTTGCAGTTTACTGGAAAAGTGCTAGGGTACAAAAAAAGACCAATGTTCATTCACTCACACAAAATGCTCCATCTTCTCAACCATCCAACCGGTCTAAGTCATTACACCAAATATTGAAGGAACATCAGTAAAGAAAGTCATACACTTTTGTAGAAGCTCTTCATATTCTTCAGGAATCGCTATCCTAGGATCAAATGGTCTTCGACCTGCAACAGCTAATCCCTGTTTGATGTGACCTAACCGCCTTGAATGCAAGACTTGCTTGGAAGTAACTGGCAATCGAATAGACTGATATTCTTCCAAGGCTGAATTTAGATTTTCCACCCCCCACTTCTCAAGGCATTTGCCTAATACTGCAGCGTCTAGTATTGACATGTTTGTGCTTCTCAAACCATGAGGAGTTGTAGGATGTGCTGCATCTCCAATCAAAACTACATTGCCCCAAAAAATTTGTTTCATAGGTTCACAATCATATATGATATTTAGGAAAGGTTCCTTGGTTTCTCTTATGATTCCTTGCTAATTCACAGACCCAAACTTTTTCTGCTGCTTCATGCAGCTTTTCAATCATGTCACTACTAACTTTCATGCTCACTGAGTTTCCCTAAGTTAAATCATCAAGAAGTAGATTAGCTTCCACATAAAGAGCTCATTACTTTTCTCATATTTCAAAAAGAAGTTGAGCTGATTTTTGCTCTACTGAAGGGTGACATTTAACCGAATAAGTTAGATTGTGTTTGTCTCTGTTATTCTTCGGTGGTTGAGAAGGTATAATCCATTTACCCTTCCTCATTTTGTTTGGCATAAGAAACAGGTAAGATCTTACTGCCCTCGCAACTTTACTCCTTTGAGGTTGGCTGTCCCAGAAAATTTTACAATAGAAGATGTCTAGTACAGTGATCAGTCCTGGATGAGTCAAGGTCAATTCAACTAAACTGCTGAAATTTATTCAGAGATACATACTGATTTTTAGAATATTTGCCAAATGATGGACAAGTAATTGTAAACCAACGTTTACAGGGCATGTTCAAGCCCTTCAAAATTATGTCTAAAGGGGCAGAAGCAGAAGAACCATCAGGACAATCTTGACATAACCACGTAACAGCTAACAAGGTAAAAGGATCCGCATAAAAGCAAGATGGCATTATACCAAAACAAAAACTAAATCTTTTAAACATAGAATATTAGCAAAAAAATTACCTTAAGTTCTGGCTCTGGTTGATTGATATACCAAATCCAATTAATCCGATTTGTTCAGTAGTTCGTAGAGTCCAGTGTGAGTTCCTGAGCTCAAATCAAAGTATAGGCATTTCCCTAAATTGGGGTATGCCTTCTTAAGGTCCAATACAGCTTCTGCATGCTTGTTATTTGAATAATCAAGAACACCCCTCCATGCACAGTAACCTGAATATCTATGAATAAGACAATAATGACAACAATAACGACAAATGTTATTTACATGGAATTTAAGGCATAAAAATAAAAGAAAGATATCAAATATTCACTATTCACAGACCTCAGCTTAAGATCAGGGAGGAAATTCTTTCGAACACTAGAAAGACAACCATCAGCAGCCAATAAGTAAATCACTGACTATGTCAATTGTGTCACCAGTTTCATGAACTTTACATTTAACTGTAACACAAGTTTTGTCATCGGAAATGTACAAGGAGAGAAAAAAATGGCCCCACAAAACAATTCCAGATGGCAGTGCATTGTATAAGAGGCTATACAAATCAGCCCAGTGTGCAGCTCTAAAATTTAAGTTTTCATCCTTCGTCAGAGTCCAGCTGATTTTCTCTTCTCCATTGATTGCTTGGTTCTACAAAGACAGAGATGGAGAAACAAAAGAAGGAGACTCAGTGTGTCAATGGAAGAGTTAAATTTAGTTGAATTTTGTAGCGGGTCCCTTAGGACATATCAAAGATTTCTTTCTGTGACTTAAATGGCAGAATGCTTTATTTTTGAACAGATAGCCCCTATGGTGTCATCCCACATGTAGGAAATTGAAACAATGAGTCTCATCTCCAACTGATGCTAATTGGTGCTAACCCATGTGCTTTGAGCTTACATGGGTAGATTAGTGACCAATTTTTCAGGCAATGCCATCCCTAGGGTAGTGGTATGTTTTGATCTAGTTTGCTACAGATATATGCTTTTCATTCTAAAGCAATTGCAATTTTCTTTTCAACTGATTATGAGCAGGATAAGCAAGGCAACAGAAAATTGCCTGTGGCCTTCAGCTATAAACTAAATTCTGAAGTACAAAATTAACTTGTCATAGTTTCAGTAACAATACTTAGTTGCTATAAAGCTAGCCCCATTCATAAGTGGGAAGTAGAAAGACTTCGTAGCCAATTGGTCTCCAAGAACTGCTGATCTGCAATAAGAAATAAGAACCTGTCTAACAAATTTTAATGATTAATTTCTTTTGTTTGGGACCAGGACGGCATTGCTGTCACTCTTCAAGAGACACATATCAGAAAAAATTACTCTCCTTGTAGAAAAGGGACGCCGAAGTAATTTTTTTGTCACTGAGTAGGAAGGATAATATTGTAAAATTGTTTCTATCCAACTTCTTAGACTGTACCAATGTTCACTTCACTTCATAACCAATTTTAGCTACTAAGAAAACATACATTTTACAATTCACACTAGAAAATTTGTGTATTCCATTTTGCTCCTACACATGAGATGTTGAAATAATGCTCTGGTAGACTACATTATAATGACTGATAATCCAAAATTCTCCCCTTCTACACAGCTCATTTCTTGGTCCCAAATTTGTTTTAAAAAAATGTATAAAAAAGAAAGGAAAATATGAACCAATAATATCTGCAAATTTATCTTTTATTCAACAGTAAAAATAAAACAACAGAATAAACCCTTCCTGAGACTCACGCTCCGTCCATCTCACCAACGAGTCCTTTTTGTTTGTCTCAAAATTATTGACACTTCTCTAAATTGGCAAACAATTTCAAATGTTATTTCTGTTGTATCTTATTAGCGTGGCTCCTACTTATTCATTCTTACAAGCCTGGCAGAACTGTAAAAGCATATAATCAAGGATTCATAATCAATAGGAACAAAAAGGAAATAACTCTTCAAGATAAAAGTTCTAGGTGGATACCAATTGATTTATTAACAGCCACCAAAACTAAATTTCTATCCTAAGCTAAGCTATATTGACTAATGATGATGTTCTTCATTAGTTTGCATTAGTGCTGGCTTCAACTCTAACAAGATGAATGGGGAAACTTGTAAAATTGAAAAGGGCGTTCACTAAACATACTTGCTCAATAGTGAGGGGCAAGGTGGAGTGGTGGAGAAGCTGAGGCTGCCTTAGCCACGTCTGAATGATTTTCTGAGCCAAAGGGTCAAGTCCAAGTCCAGCACCAGTTGGGCTCCCACTTAGGGGTGCACAAGTTTTCTCCAGCACCACCACATCCCACCCTGCTCCTATAAGAGAATGTGCACAAGATATTCCTGCTATGCTTCCTCCCACTACCACTGCCTTGGGCTTCCTGTTATTCTGCCACCCCTTCATTTCTTATCAGTTACTATATCTTGTGATTTTGCTGGGATGGAAGTGATAAGAGCAGTATTTGAAGAGGAGTCGTCCGTCAGTTTTTGATCAATAAGAATCAATTGATCTTCGTTTTTACGAAGGAAACGCCAACGTATTGTATGGTCAAGGTATATCAGGTGTAACTGATAATACCAATTATATACGCTAGATAAAAAAAAGGTCAATCATCTAAGTCTCTATTTACTATTGAATCTACTTGTATACTTAGTTCGAATTGAATATAATTAATATTGATGCATCACATGATATTAGTCACGTAATATATATTCAACATTTTATATTATTTTAATATAATTAGTATTAATATCTGACTATTGTCATGTGACATATCTTAAGCATTTAATATTATTTCAAAAAAATAACATTTGGAATGAAAGGGTCGATGATTTAGAGAATATATGAGGTGCACCTATATATCACACGATTTATAGGTATGATGTACATAACTAAATAATGACATGAAGTGGCCAACCATAAGCGCAACTAATAATTTTTTTTTTTTTAGAGTGTTAAGTGCAATTAATAACTGGTTCTAAAAGCAACCCACATGCGTATAATATTTTTCCATGTGGTTTCTTTTGTTTGGTACTTTTGGATGAAAGTGAAGGAACAACAATGGCAGATCACTCCCAACGTCCCATCAAAATGGAGTAAAACAAAAGGCCAAAAGTTCATATTTTCCATGTGACAGCATTGCCCTTACAAAGTTAATACAACAATTTCTAGCACTCTTTATATCCCAAACTTTGGATCTCATCCCTCCTGTATTTTTTCTGAAGTTTGTGAACATCATATACATCTATTCTTCCATTCTTTTTTGGTTTTTTGCTATTTTTACAAGGAGTACAAATGGGTTCTTTTAATTGTTGATTGATGAGTAAAATTCATTATTTAATACATTTAAAATTCATTATTTAATGCATTTGTGATTATCGATATTATTAATAGGATGAATTAACCAGCTTTTTCATTTTTTTTGTTTAGTGTGATTCACCTAAATTAGTAGTAGATTATTACTTTCACTTGTTATTTTTGTTTCCCTATTCTTTGAAGAGTTGATGATGGTGGGCGGAGAAAGGGAACCATGGTTGTCAATATGGGATGAAGATGGAGGAAAGAAACGGAAAAAAGAGAAAAATGAAAGGAAAAAGAAAGGAAAAAATTGGAAAGAAAGGGAAAAGAAAGAAAAAAAAGATTGACTTTTTTAAGAGATGAGTGTTTTTTTTTTTTTTTTCTGGAAAGGAATTTTTCTTGAAAGAAAATCACATTTTTAATTATTGCTCAAATCTAAAGCGCGTGTAGCTCACACTTTTGATTGTATGGATAGTTTTCATCCATTTCTCATATTAGTTTAAGGACCTCTTATTAATAGTTTTTAATTTTAATTTTAAAAGACGTCTTTTATAATACTCTCAACTGCTTTTTTTAAATTTTTTGACACTCTCAACTACCTTTTTCTCTTCTAATTTTAAATTTTTGACACTCTCAACTACCTTTTTTTTCCTACTTTTAAATTTTAATTTTTAACTTTTTTAAAATCAACGTTCACCAGAACACTGCTTTTGGATTTTGAATTTTAACTTTTGCTAAAATTATTTTTAGTAAAATTAGAATCAATTAAAAACAAACCCAAGATATAACAGAATTCATTGTATTTTTTAAATCATAAGAGGATACAAATACTTATGCGAAAACCACAAGAGGACACTATTGAATTTACCCCAAAAATTATATTGTTTCTCTCTTTTCGTTCCTTATCTCTCCAAACTCATCTTTTTATCGTCTCTGTTTTCTCCTGTCGTCTCCTAAAGTTAGGCCTTGGTGACTAAAGAACGAGATTATCCTTCACATAATTTTCCTTTGCTCTTCTTTTCACTTGCATAAAACTCGGTCTCATTTTTCCTCAAAGCATTTTATCTCAATTGAATGAACGCATAACTTGCATTGAATTCTTCCCTTTGTCACAATTACAGATGCACTCCTACTAATTGTTTTCATTTAACTTTTTTGCGAGGAAAAATTACAGTTTTGATCTCATTACTTTAAGCATTGTACAAATATGGTCCCCAAAGTTTAAACGAAAATAATGTTGATCTATCTTTTTTCTTAAAGACATCAATATTTTACTAGAAAAGTAAATATTTACAAAGCATAGACATGTTGGCCCTGTCAAGTCATTATCAGCCTAGTGTATTTCTTCCACCTAACATCAATAAGTGCAAATTAAATGTGCTTTTGATAACCAAGCCTACTTCCTTCACCATTAGTAGGTGACATGATGCCAGCCAAAGGCAACCCAGCAGCACCCTTATGGCGCTCCCCGTACCAAGGTCGAATTCAAACCTCGGCCTTGGTGTCTAAGAGAGGAGGAAAAAAAGGGGAGTAGATATAAGGATTGGAAGTCACACTCCAATTGCGTGTGACAAAAATTCTGAGAACTCATTCTAGTACCAATTTGGGAACCTCATCTCAATTGTGTGAGACAAAACATATATTATAATGAGAATTGATGATGATAAAAAAAGCACTAGCCAAACAAATTGACTGTAAGTAATGGCTTTGTCCTATTTTTTTAAAAAAAATTAATATTATTTGAACACATTTTTTGATAACCTTTTATATTTCTAACCACTTTTTTCTTTTAAATACATTACATCTAAAGGTGTTATAGATTTTTTTTTTTCAATATACTTCTAAAAAATGCAATCCAAATGTTAATATCCTTTAAATGTGATTTTTTCTTTCGAACTATGGATACTCAATGGTTGTATTTGCAAATAATTGTATTTTCATTTTGTATTTACTTTACTAAAGAGTGAAATTCATAAAACTTCATCTTTGCAATGTTCATGATGAACGTAAATATCTAGGAATTCAAAAATTACAATGTCCCAATCTTCCAATCCAACAAGTTAACTCCCCAGAAATTGTGATAACCCATTCCCACAATCATAGTGACAAGTGTATCATATTATATTAGGACTTTGTTCTAACCTTGTTATTGAGCCATATATAATGCTACTCGAATAGCAAATATGGTCCAAAATGTTTTTTAGAATTTGGCAAAAATTGAATATTTGAGAAAATTTTGACAATTTCATACAGTGAGAGTTATTAAGCATCGGATATTAGTTCCAAACTGCTAAATAGAAATAATTTTAACCTATTTAATATGAGAAGTCCTTTTACATAAGAAGGTATATTTGAAGAAGTGTAGACTGAATAGATCTGAATAGGTATCCGATATTGATTAAGAAATCAATACTTTGGTTTGCTTCACAGAAGGAGTGGGAAAAGATTTAACATATATATGTGTGTCTGTGTGTGTGTATCTGAGTATGTATCCGATATTGGTTAAGAAATCAATACTTTGGTTTGCTTCACAGAAGGAGTGGGAAAAGATTTAGCATATACATGTGTGTGTGTGTGTGTAGAGAGAGAGAGAGAGAGAGAGAGAGAGAGAGAGAGAGAGAGGAAGAAGCACATGTTTTAATAAGTTAAAATGTAGAAATATTTTACTTTTTAAATTTTTATAAAAGTAATCAAATACTTACCCAGATATGCAAATTTAAAGACTGATAATGTTTTTTAAGCATGTCTTCATATTGTCTTTGTTTTTCTTTTATATTACTAATTTCTTTAGTTCTTTTTATTTGAATTTACATCTTTTCGAATCATTGTGTTATTTTTATTTTTATTGTTTTCATTTGTATGTTTTACTTTTGTGTAAACTAAATTAGATTTAAAAGGTAATATAATGGACTAAGTTAGAGTTAACTAATAACAAAAGAATAAGGAATATGACTAATACACTTAGCTTTTTATTTTTTCAGACCAAAATTCTCTTATTATTTTGGATTGCTATTTTTGTATGAATTTAAAGTGTTATATCTCATGAGTATATTGTCTAAGTGGAGTGTACAACTCCAAGGTGAAATACATAAACCATTACCTATAATTAAAATATAGACTTAAGATAGTCATTTTTGTTTTTATTAATTTTCAATTCTTTTCATTTTGTAAACAATTGTCTTCATCTGTCCTGAAATGTGCCAATACATAAATTGATTTTTTGTCATGACCAATGAACAATTTCAATCATCAATTGTTGATTATATTTTGCACATAGCATCAAAGATTTTTTAAAATTAAAATCTTAGACTATATGCTTGGAGTTTGGTCAACATTATGTAATTAGTTTGTCACTTGAGATTATTTTAATGAAATTACATTTAATATGTTTACCCTTTTCAAGCATCATGGTAACAATTTTGGGTACACATTGACTTTATTTTTGTGCATTTATGACTAAATATTTTGAAAAATACTTAATAACTAACTCATAACTTTACTTATAGAATATTATGTTTCATAGTCTTTGTAAATCAATAATTTGATCAAAAGTTTCTCATGACAAATTTTGCATTCTTATGTTTTGCTGCAGATAGTCTTGACATTTTAAACATTGCAACCCATGATATTGTACATAATAGTTTGATGCATCCTACAATTTAAAGCTTTATATATTATGTCGGTTTTTGATTAAAAGTTGTCTAAATATGAGTAATTGTTCACCATGGTTAATACATTTCTATTCAAAATTTATTAAGAAATTTATTTTTTTTGGAAAGATTTATAACTAAAAGAAGCAATAGTTGAATCTATATTTGAATAAAATAACCTAATATAATATTTATTAATCATTTTAGAAAAAAGAGAGAGGAATGATTTAGACACTATATTGTTATTCATGCTCAAAATTTTTAACAAACAAAAGACCTTATTATATAATTACTTGTGAAAATTAAGCAAACCAATTATTGGAATATGGGCATAATCTCACATAGCCAACAAGAATTGTTGATAATATATAGTATACACGAAATAACATTGGATAAACTAATACTAATTTGTTGAGATATGCAATTTATATAAAACCACAACTTGTAAAGATGCAATAGTATATGTACTATGTATTTTCTTCCACAATAAAGGTTTAATGAAGACTGTTGTGTTTTCTTCTTCTGAAGATTGAAGGTGATGCATATCTTCATGAAATAAAATGATAAAAAATTACTGCAAAATAACAACAAGCTATAACGACATCTAAGTCCTTATCTCACTCTGTGAGGTCGGCTGTATAGATCGTATGTCACTACTGAGATCGATTAAGACACATATTTCTATTAATATTTAGATATAAAAGTCTTTCTTAATAGTTTCTTTCCAATTCTTTTTAAGTCTTCCTTTTCCCCTTTTAATTTGAATCAAAACTTCTTTATTTTTTACACTATTGGAGCATCTAGGGCCTATGCACATATTCAAACCATCTTAAGCATGATTCTCTCTTCTTCTCATCTATTTGTGCTTACCCTACTTTCCTTCAATGCATTTGCTTCTTATTCTATCTAATCTAGTATGTCCGCACATCTATCTCAACATCTCATTTTTGCTACCCTCATTTTTTGTTCATGTCCACACTTAGTCGCCCAACAATTTGCTCCATAAAGCATCGCTGATCTTATAATTGTCATATGAAACTTTCCTTTCAATTTTAGTGGAGCTTTATGATCACAAAGTATGGATGACTCAGTTCTCCATTTGTTCTAACATGCTTGAATCCTCTATGTCACGTCTTTATCTATTCTCCCAATCTTCTAGGTTGGCATTTACTCCCTCTGTCGTCTCATCGATTAAAACTATCATCTACAAACAGTATACATTCAAGAATGGCTTTATGTAGATGTTTAGTAATTTTATCAATTATTAAGGAAAAGAGATATGGGCTCAAAATCGATCCCTTCTGTAGTCCTATAGTATTTGGAAATTCACCTGATATCTCTACTGATGTCCTAACATAAGTTGTTATATTTTGATACGTATGTTTTATAACTCTTATATAAGCTATCCCTAACCCTCTCTTTTTCAATTTTTGCCACATTATATCTCTAATAACTCAATCGTATGCCGTTTCAAGATCAATAAATACCTAATATAAATCTTGTATTCACTCTTTATAATGCTCGCATAAGCTTCTTATTAAATGTATAGCTTCCATTATAGACCTCCCTGACATAAAACCAAGCTGATTATCTAATATCTTAATCTCTTTTCACAATCTTGTTTCTATTACTTTGCCTCATAATTTCCTAGTATAATTAACTTTATACACCTATAATTTGCACAATTTTGTATATCTCATATATTTTTATTTAAATTATTGCAAAATCTCATTGTCAAAATAGTTGGTGAGTTCTTAAATTTAATTCTGTAACATTTTTCTCTTTATTAAATTATTTATTTTTAGGGGAAAATCAAGATTTGAAAGAATACGAAACATCATCTTCATAAGAAACATGAGAGTAATTTACTCTAATTATTTGAATATATATATAAGACAAAAGCAAATAAAGATTTAATTGTACTTGTGTGTTTTGTGTTTTCTTACGAGAATTTGCATTAATTCCATTGAGGATAAAGTTTTATAGAGTTATTTAGTCAAATTATTTTGAAAAATATAACAGAAAAGGAAATAAAAATTTAGTCACTTGTGCATTTTATGTTTCTTTACCAAAACTTTAAATAAAAACTAGTTTGTGATCCTGCATATAGAATATTTTGTGCAATTTAGTGAAGAATAAATATGACCAGTAATGTACGAAAATTAAAACAAAAATTTATAGATCAATCAATTATTGTTTAAAACATGGTTCAAAGACTCGGCCGAGTCGGAGATGACTCGGCCGAGTCGTCACCGGAACGGAGGGCTCCGGTCCGAGACCGTTCCGATCCTACTCGGAGATGATAAACTTGCCGAGAACTCGCCGGGACTCGTCTGACTCAGATTGAGTTATCTCCGAGTCGAAGAAAATCGACCGAGTCCCGACCGAGTCGCACCGAGTCAACTCGGCCAAACCAAGAAAACAGCACATATACACCAGCGCTCCACCCTCAACCACCAGCACGCCACCACCCTCAATGACCGCCAAAAACCCACCACCGCAACCAATCAACAACCTCCACCATCATCCACTTCTTCCTTCAGCACCACTGCACCAAATCACAAACACTACTGCACAAACTACCAAATCACACCCACACGGCAGGGGTTGAGGGTGGCAGGTGTAGAGAGAAAGTGGGTGGTGGGGTGAATCGGGATGGTGAAAGAGAAGAGAATGGAATAGAAGAGGAAGAGAAGAGAAGATGGAGAAGAACGAGAGAAGAGAAGAGAAGATGGAGAAGGGAAGGGAAGGGAAGGGAAGGGAAGAGAGGAAAGACGGCAGAAAGGGAATAGCGCGAGAGGAAGAGCGAGGGGTAGGGGAATTGGAGAAAAGAAGAAAAAAAATGGAAACAAATCAGGGTTTTTATTAGGAAAAGAAATAGGAAATTAGATTAGATTAGGAAATAAGAAATTAAAATTAAAAATTAATATTTTTTTAAAAACCAAATTTACAGAAGACTTTGTCATATAATATAGGCATGCTTAATCACAAAAATATCTTCTGATCTATTTATTTTTAATTCCCTCAAAAGGCAATTATAACATGTGGGCATGCCTTGAAAAAATTAAATCTTCTTCCATTTACTTCTACAATTATTACTTTTAAAATTATGTTTTATGTTATTTTGATTTTGTTTGTGATAGCATTGCATTTAATGCTTAAAAATATATACCATTTTTTATATCAATAAAAATAGTACATCTTAAACATTTTATTTACTATTTTTCAGTTATTTTTGTTTAGCATATTTTTTTATTTTTTGAATAATTATTTATAAATTTTAAAATAAAAATTATATTAAAACATGCGTCTCATCGAGACCGTGATCGATATACCGAGACCGTCTCACAGTGACCGCGACCGCGACTTTGAACCATGGTTTAAAATCGACTTAGTGTAGCTTCTTTTAAAGACGAAAAACTATTTTTGGTTTTTACTTTTGCCTTATTTTAAATTGAAAGGAGCTTAAAATCCAAAACATTTTAAATTTATTTGTCGATTTCTTGATTGTTCAGGATTTCTAGAGCAAATATAGTTTTGGTGGTTTGAAACACTTCTATTGATATTAAAAGCCATTTGGTGCTGGTTCCACATAGCTCTTTAACGTGACATGAAGCATGGCTGGCAATTTGTGACATTATTCGAAAACACGACACAAAGCGAATACGAAATAATGGGTTTGAGTAAAGGCTTAGTGGGTTCGAGTCAGAATCGAGTCGAACTTGACTAACCTGCCAAACAAACAAGTCGATTTATCAGAATTGAGTCGACCCGTTTGAACTAAAAAAAAATTTAAGTCAAAATAAGATTAATATTATCACTCTTCCTGTCAGTCTCAATCAATAATTGATTATATGCATGACAGTAATCTAAAGCAATCTTGTACTTATTCTTCCTTACATCTTTATTAAAGCAAACTATATTTACATGCAAACATGGCCATATGCACGGCTTATTGATTAGAATATTAGTAAAAAACAAATTAATACACCGTTTGTGATTACTGTTGAGAGTTTGTATAGTTTTATGCCCACCGCATTTGGCAAATGCGGTGGGCCAATTTTTTTTTTAAATTTAAGACCCGCCGCTTGGCAGGTGCGGCAGGCCCACCGAACCTGCCAAACGCGGTGATCACCAACAAGGCTCGGATTTGAAGGCTGCAGGCTTGATTTGAAGGCTGCAGGCTTTGGCAGAAGCCTTTGGCAAGCTTTCTGCAAAAGTTGCTCCCCCCCATTGTCAAACGCGGTGGGGGGGAGTTTCAAATTTTTTTTTAAAATTTTAATAGCCGTTGATCAATTTGATCAACGGCTTTTTTTGGTTATAAATTGGTGCAAATGCATTGACGAATTCTGCACTTCTCTCCATTTTCCCTTTCTCCCCTTCTTGCCAAATCATCCGTCCAGACTCTCCCTTTCTTCTTGCAAATTCATTTGGAGCTGGAGGAGTTGGAGGAGCTCAATTTTTCTACCGGTGGAAGGAGTTGGAGAAACTAAATTTTGCTGTTGGAAGCAAGGTGGAGATGGAGCTAAACACTTTCAATTAGGGAGCAACAACTGAAAAATTTTCAAGTTAGTATAATATATTTGTTAAATGTTAATTTATTAGTTTAATGTGTGTTATATATATTTTAATGTGTTATTTGTTAATTATTAATTTGTTATATATATTTGTTAATTTGTTATTTTAATGTGTGTTTATATATTTGTTATTTGTTATTTTGTGTATAAGTATGATTTAGTTAGAAAATGATTAAATAATATTGTGCTTATTTATATTTTGCGTATTAAAAATTAGAAAATTATAATTTAGCCCCTGAAGTTATTATGAATTGATTAGAAAATTGTACGGAATTGAATTTTGATCCCAGATATTTTGTACAATTACATTTGGCCCCTATATTTTAGAAAATTTACAGTTTGGCCGGTGAAGTTATAATAATTATAAATTGAACTGAAAAAATTAAAAGTTGACCCCATAAGTTCTACATAATTCTATTTTGACCCTAGTAGTTTAGAAAAATTACGATTTTACCCAAGAAGTTAAACATAATTGTAAATAAGACCCGAAACTCTTATGAAATTAAAATTGTCCCCATAAGTTCAGAAAATATACATTTTGGCCCCTATAATTTACAAAAATGACAATTTAGCACATGAAGTTATACAAAATTATAAAATGGCTCCGAAACTTTTTCATAACTAAAGTTTGACCCCATAAGTTATGGAAATTTACATTTTGACCCTTATGATTTAGGAAAATGACACTTTAGCACGTGAAGTTATACATAATTTTAAAATGGTCCCGAAAGTTTTACATAACTCAAGTTTGAACCTATAAGTTTAGAAAATTTACATTTTGGCCCTTATAATTTTGGCAAAATTACGATTTGGTACCTAAATTCTACATTATTATAAATTCGATCCCGAAATCCGTTACATACATAAAATTTGGTCAAAAATTTTTGCATACTTATATTTTGTCTCCTATAATTTATAAAAATTATAACCCTTATTCCCTGAACTTTTACATAATTGTAAATTGGGTTCGGAACTTGTACGTAATTTAATTTTGACGCTCGAAACTTGTTGCATGTTTACATTTTGGTGGACTATAATTTCAGAGAATTGCAATATTAGCGAGTGCTTGTAAAATATTATGAGTTAGCCCCTAAACTATTAAATAATTACATTATGACCTAAATTATTAAATAATTAAATTTGGAGCCCAAAAATTTTACGTATTTTATTTTGCCCTATTAAATTTTGAAAAATTAGAATTTTGGACATGAATTTTTTCAAAATTATGAATTGACCACATAAGTTATGAAAATTTACATTTTGACCCTTATGATTTAGGAAAATGACACTTTAGCACACGAAGTTATACATAATTATAAAATGGTCCGAAAGTTTTACATAACTCAAGTTTGAACCTATAAGTTTAGAAAATTTACATTTTGGCCCTTATAATTTTGGCAAAATTACTAATTTGGTACCTAAGTTCTACATTATTATAAATTCGACCCGAAAACCGTTACATACATAAAATTTGACCGAAAATTTTTGCATACTTATATTTTGTCTCCTATAATTTATAAAAATTATAACCCTTATCCCTTGAACTTTTACATAATTGTAAATTGGGTTCGGCCCATATAATTTTGAAAAAAATTAAAATTTGTCATGAAATTTTTATTTTTACGAATAGACACAAAACTTTTACATAATGAAATTTTAACCAATAAGTATTTTTGTGTTTGCATTTTGGCCCCAAAAAATTTAGGAAAATTAAAAGTTGAGTTCTGAAGTTTTACATGGATATGACTTGACTCCAAAAATGTTAAATAATTATATTTTAATCCCAAAGGTTTTGATTAGTTGCACTTTGGCACCTATAATTTGAAAAAGTAAGAATTTTGGTCATAAAATTAGGGTTATAATTTTGAATTACGCACAAAACATTTGCATAATTAAATTCGAACTGTGAATTTTGTAAGTAGTTCAAGATTAATTTGTTCATGATTAATTACGCTTACGTTTTATAAAAATCATGAATCTTACTTAGTTGCACATTGGTTAGATTAGGTGAAAAATGTCAAACGATGACACTTTAACAATTCATCTCTACTGGAAAGGAAAAATCGTGTATGCGGGAGGATCAATGTTGTATGACCCTCTTATGCCGAAAAAAGTTATATTCCTTAGGCAAAGGGTATGCTTTCAAGGAAGTTGGTGGATAGAGTTTATAATGTTATGAATGTAGGTAGAAATAGATACAAGATCAGTTTGATACATAGGAGTTGCTTTCAGTAACAAGGTATATTTAGTGCAACACCTTTGGAAGACGATGACGGAGTAGACATGATGTATTATTTAAAGCAAATACTTGGGAATCAATTGAGATCTACGTTGAGGTTGAAGAGATCCGACGAGTATAACAACAGCATACTGAAGGTAATGAATTTGCTAGCTCATACCTTGAAGAATACGCTACTGTACGTGCCACGTTGGCAATGGAAGAAACGTGGGCAACTGATACGTCCAGAGGTCAGTATATTGAATTAGATATAGGAGCTGTCCAACCGACTAGAAGAGGACATAGAAGAGGTAGTAGGCATCCGTGTTGACAGTCGCCCTAGTAGCAGCGCAGCGGGAATTTATATGTTCCTCTGCAGAAGAGTTTGGTGGTGTAGGCGACAATTATGATACAGTTAACATTCCGACTGCTGAAGCCGGAAATTAGATGTTGACGATGTTGAAATGGACTCTAAACTGGAACAGGAAGAAGACGAGTCTGAAGATGAAATGGAGCAAGGATATAATGTTACAAGACAGGAGGATGCACGAAGACATTCGGATTTCGATCCTAATTCAGCATGGACGGGTTATGATCCTAGAACACTTCAATACGATGCCAGCGTAGATGCAATGTTACAGTTTGACTCCTTAACTGGGGGTACCTTTGAGCAACTTAATGTGTGGAATGAGCAGACGAGAGATATTCGGTTGGGCATACTATTTGATAATAAAGAAAAAGTTATAAAAGCAGTGAAATTGTGGTCCATTAAGGAAAACAGAGAGTACAGAGTTCGAGAGAGTACTCCAACAACATGGTATGTTCGATGCAGGGCTTGTACTTCGACATCTCCGTGCAATTGGCAATTGAGAGTTACATTGCATAAATCTCATAATATGTGGATGATAGTTACTTTTGCAGATCAACACATATGTGCTCGGATATGCAATAGGAATGATCACCGCCAGTTGAGTGCCAATTTAATTGCCGATCATATTTTACCTCATATTAGTAACGGTCCAATGTTCAAAGTGAACGAGATTCAAACAACAATTAAGCAGCAATTGCATTGCGATATCTCATACAAGAAAGTTTGGTACGGTCGTCGCATGACAATTGATATGCTTTACGGAGAATGGCCGTCGTCAATAGATATCCTTCCAAGATATATGAAGGAGTTACAACGCAGCAATTTAGGGACAGTTGTTGTCTAGAAACCATATCCTGATAGCACACCGGACAATTTCATTTTCGACTATGTATTTTGGTCATTTGGTCCTGCTATTCAAGCATTCCAACATATGAAGCCGGTAATGTGTGTCAATGGCACTTTTATGAAAGGAACGTATCAATAAAAATTACTTATTGCTGTCAAATACGATGTGTGTAATCACCTGTTGTTACTAGCCTTCGTTCTCGTTGACAAGGAGAACAATCGAAATTGGTCATAGTTCATGAGGCTATTGCACATTTACGTTTGTGGCAATATTCAAAAAGTATGTGTTATATCCGATTGGCACAAATCAATTATCCATGCAATGACGATGCTTCTGGAATGGCGAGAACCAAATAGAGTACATCGTTTCTGTCTTGTGCACGTGCAAAGTAATTTCACACAAAAATTTAAGAATGAGAGGTGAATGTTCAATTTTGAAGGTTATTTTTACAAAAATCTAAGGGTGATGCACTCATAACATGTAATTGTTTAGGTTGAAGAAAGCTTGTAATTACAGCTGGAAAGGCCAATCAACCTTATAAGTACGATCACTACATGGGTCAAATACGAAATTTGAATGTAGAAAGCTTACAATTGGCTGACAGGTACAAATGTTAGACCCGAACAATAGGGCCTAAGCAAGGACGATGGAAGCCGTTTGGGTCACACATCGACAAATATAGCTGAGTGTTTCAACAAGCTGCTGAGAGATGCCCGATTGTTACCTATTACTGCATGTGTTCACTTCACATTGAGCCAAACTGGCAAAATGTTTGTTAAGTATGTGAAGTTGCTTGTGATGTACGATACCCACTGCCAGAATATAGTTGGTAGAAATATGTGTTTAATGAGAAAAAAGGTAAGAATCACGAAATTCGGGTATATAACCGTACAGAAGGTATTTTCTGCATCATTACTGCGCATAGGCGCGGTCACGAAGGTAGAAAAAGTCAAATTGTAAACCTTAACAAGTGGGAGTGCACATGTCAAAAGTTTCAATTACTGCACTTTCCTTATTCGCACGAGATAGCGGCATGCTCTATCAGCGGAATAAACCCTATGGATCTAGTCAGGAATGAATATAAGTATGACTCATATCAGGTATCATTTGGATATCAATTCTATCTTTTCAATAATCAAAATTATTGGCCGTCATCACAATTCAATTTGACAATCAATACTAGTCGTCTAAAACAAAGGCGACCGGACCCATTACGAACCGCAAGGATTCGGAATCAGATGGATCGTAGATGCCTCGATGCACCACGTCGATGTAGCAACTGTTCGCAACCCAGACGCACGACACCAAATTGTCCTTTTAGTGGACATTTTAAACCATTAGCAATATAGGATTTATGTCCATTGTCAAGGGAGTATATACTCCTTATTTATTTTTTTTCTTTAAGTGTATTTCTGTGTAGTCATTTAGAGGTAAGGTTTATGTCCCCTCTTAAATCTTTTATTTTAATAAAACTTCAGGGTGGCGCCCTTCCCTCGTGTACGGGGTTTGCCATTTAATAAAACAAACTCTTTTTTTTTTAGCTTTTAGTTTTAAGGGTTTAGGGCTACTTTTAGTGTTTTGGCTTTAGGATAAAAATAATACTTTTTTATGGTTTTAGGATCCCTGACGATATTTAGGGTTTAGGGTTTAGGGTTTCGAGTTTTAGTGTTTAGGGTTTAGGATTTTAGGGTTTATAGTTTGGGGTTTAGGATTTAGTTTTTAGTTTTTAATTTTTAAATTGTAGGGTTTGGGGTTTAGGATTTAGTTTTTAGTTTTAAATTTTTAAGGTTTAGGGTTTGGGTTTAGGATTTAGTTTTTAGTTTTTAGATTTTAGTTTTTAAAGGTTTAGGCTTTAATTTTTAAGGTTTAGGGTTTGGGGTTTAGTTTTAGTTTTATGTTCTTAGTTTTTAGTTTTTAGGGATTAGGTTTTAATTTGTACATTTTGTATGCATGTTTTTTTTTTGTACATTTCAATGTGAATTTAGATGTTGTATTTATTATTGATATTTTGTTCATTCTTTATATGTGTAGATGTGAGTTGATATGGAGCATGTGCACGCGAGCACCTCAACTCCCACTCAGGGTCCTAAAGATGATTCTCTTTTATACCTTCAGCCCCAGCATAGATCTGTGGCGATTTTTCACGGTGAGGGTGTTGAGCTCGATATCAAGAGGTGCGACCGACATTTTTGGCAGTTGATGAAGGTTATTGACCCCCCGTGTTCTTCACTTATATTGACATTGCCGGACTTGGAGGGGTTTGTCGAGTTGGTTCATTCAATTTGGACCATGGTCTTATTAATGCATTTGTTGAGCGCTGGAGGCAGGAGACGCACATATTTCATCTTCTGTCAATATTGGTGAGGCCACCATCATCTTACAGGATGTGGAGGTGTTGTGAGGCTTACGTGTGGACGGTTTACCTATTACATTAGTCCACCATGTTCGCGGAACATTGAGGAGCAAATAGGAGTTGGCTTCATGATTTGTTGGGACTTCTGGCCACCAGCAACTCATTTCACGGAGGCACTGGATAAAGCTCAAAGGCGTGGTCGACCAGTTTACGCGATTATCCACTACCACCGGATGCTACTATTGAGATAGTTAGACAGTATGCTCGCATGTATATTTTGATGTTATTTGGTAGGGCAGTTATTTGCAGATACATGTAGGAATATTGTACATATTTCGTAGTTGGAATATTTTGAGAGATTTGAAGGCGATGGAGTAGTACTAATTAGGGGAGCCTGTCGCACTCGCCTTGTTTGTACAATCGTATGTGCCATGCATCCCTTGTCAGTACTAAGACCACAGTAGGGCCATACATGCTACTTCAGGTAAAACAATTAATAGATACCTGTATACGTTGCAATACGATCAAGCCTTTCAATTATTTTACAGCCTAAGAGCCTAATCGTCTTATTTTAACAGCTTTGGGCGTGGAGCGTTTTCCAACCATCCGACCTTAGATTACTGAGCCACGATCGTCAGGTGTTTATCCTAAAGGAGGTATATGGGTGACTCGGCGTACTACCCGATATGCACCTCAACATGTAGCTAACTACTATAGAGATCAGTTGTCCTTATTACACCCCGATCAAGTATTTTGGCTATTATATTTTTCAAAGATTATCTATACGTTTTTTGATAAGTTATATGTGAATGACGATTGAAAATTTGTTGCAATTCATATGGATGTCATATAGCGATGATATGCTAACGTCTCTACCTTAGTATTGGACAGCAAGTGCACATATTTAGAGGGCTAGAGTCCCGTTAATATTATGGCATATCGTTGAATTTCATTTTTCGGATCATGTCATAAGACAGTTCGGATTACGACAGCATATTGCAGAAAATTTTGACACTGATCGCAGCGATTGCATTCACTTGGACTGGCAGGACATGATGGACGGGATTGGAGTCATTTTCACAAGGACTGGATTAGTTATTGGTATTTACGTGCAGGTTCGGTTGTTACAGGAGGAGCCTATGAATACGCTCCGATCATCGATCGAGTATCTGCATTGGTATCATCGCCACACAGTCTTATATATCACTCCTGCCGTCCATCAGACTCAGCGTAAAGAGCTCCAGAGCATTTCCAGACAATATGAGTACATGGTCATTAAACTCTTTATAGATCTAATATTTTATCTATTATATCATAAGTCATATGAGTGAATTACTAATCATTACAATTTATTTCTTTTACAGATGAGCAGCATGCACAGAATTGGAGACATGTTAGTGACCGGTCTTCGTCATACTCGCTCCTGACGATACTTTTCATCCTAGTTTGACGATGATTAGGGACAAGGCATTTGAGGTCTATGTAGTACTTATAGCGTTCAGATCGCATGTTTATGGGCTTAGATCCGGGGGAGGACACTGGCGCATCTACATCGCCCAGCTTTCATTATCAGCGGCCAGTCAGCCACGTCCCTAGTCAGGCTGGCACATCGTCTCAGTGGAGATAGACATCGTCACCGGTATGGACTTCATGATAAGGTCTCATGAGAGGAGCAGGTAACCCCTATCTGGTTACTATGCTTATACGACTCATGGTAGTGCACAGATCCCACATTTAGTGAGTACAGCCGGCGTGTATGATCCATATTATTCTTTAGCTATGTACTACGGGTGGTACTTCTGCTGCTGGGCATCCAGGCACATTCGGCTTCACTTTCTACTGGATCTAAGTTGCACCCCATATTCCAGTTTCCTCGATAGTCATGTCGGTGGATTTTATGATGCAGATCCGTCTACATTTTTCACCCCAGGTCCTCCTTTACACATACCTACCGCGGGTCCATCTACCTCTACCATAATGTCATCATCAGTATTCAAGATCTCGATGATGTTGAAGAATCAAATGATGATGAGATCTACGAAGATGAGCTGTCAGCCCATCCTGAGGTGCATACCCGACACAGAGATTAGGAGGTCGAGAAAATTTTGCTGCTCATCGACGCCGCAAGACCTAAATGAACAACAATTCTGTTAGCGTTAGGGATGTTCGAAGAACTTGTATACTTTGTAAATATGAATTTTATGTTTTATACAATTTGATAAATTTTATACTTGTACATTTAATTATAAAGCATTTTACCATTTCGTTCAAAGGTAAAAATTAACTTTCACATAATTTTTAAAACAATCCGAAATTAAATCCTACAAATATCATGCATTATGAAAATACTAAAAATAAAAATTGAGAAACAATTAGTTTTTAACTCCGAAAAGTTATTATACATTTGGAATATATTTAACTTTCACATAATTGATGTCTACTGGATTTATTATTTATAATATAAAATTTTACAATTTAAAAACAATCCTTCTACATAATATATATAATTTAAACTACCTTAATTATTTTAGACAATAAAACTTATAAATTTACCAAAAAAATAATCCTTAAAACTTTAAAACCCTAAATCTAAAATCCTAACCCTAAACAAAAATCAAAACCCTAACAAAATGGACTAAAAAAAAAAAAAAAACCAAAGGCACAACCCTAACAAAATGGACTAAAAAAAAAAAAAAAACCAAAGGCACGAAATATGAAGTAAATATGTTAGTCACCAGCGTGCCGCAACTGCCAAACGCTACGAGTCTTAATTTAAAAAAAAAAAAAATTAGCCCACCGCATTTGCCAAACGCGGTGAGCATAAAATGCAACAAAATCCCAATGGTAACCACAATCGGTTTATTGGTTTGTTTTTTTATCAATATTCTAATCAATTAGCCCCATGTGCACACAAATGTTTCCCTTTGTCTACGGTAAGAAATAGTCTGATTCGCTTAGATTCTCTGCAATAATTGATTACAATCCTGCTTCTCAGTCTTTACATGTGAATTTTTTTTCGAGTCAAACAGATTGACTCGTCAACTCACTAACTCGTGACAGGTCATGTTTGGGCCTAGACATGCTAGATTCATTTCGAATTAACTAATAGGATGAGTTAGAGTTAGCAGATTTCTTATTATATTTGGAAGCTCAACCTGACCATCCAACTTGTCCAACTCGTTACCCAACCCAATTGCGACTCCTAACATGGAGTTTGATTACGGACTAATTAATAAAGAACTAATATAATTTTCAAAATCACATTGGCTGTGCTGGTAGTTTTAGCGAGAAAAAGAATGATGGATGTTATTAATCTTTCTCGATTCGGACGTCGTTTGTCTTGTTATCATCCATTTATTTCCCTGCCATTCTTCCACCGTAGTTATTGCCGCAGCCTACAAAACCCACTCTGTTTCCCCTTCTCTTCTCTGATATTTCCGTTAAATTTTCTGGAAATATCGCTGCTAAATAGGCCAATTAAATCAATAGAATTGAAAAAAAAAAAAAGTGAAGAAATGGGGGCTGGAAGAGAAGTGACAATCTCATTAGGATGGAGTGAGGGACAAGAACTTAATACAGCTGAAAAAGCTCAATACTGTCCTCTTCCCCGTCCGATACAACGACAAATACTATGCTGATGCTCTTGCCTCCGGCGAGTTCACCAAGCTTCGTACAATTTTCATCTGGTTCTCATTCTTTTCCCATTTTATCATCTGGGTATTTCTTGTTTCTTGCTTCCCAGCTTAACAGATGTATCAGTTGTTGGTTCTATTTACTTTCTTGGATGACTCTTTTATCATCTGAATGTTTTTGTTCCCTTTTTTTTTTGTTTTCTTTCCCTTCTGTTTTTTAAGCGTTTTGGGATTCTGGGTTCTGTTTAGGATATGATATGGTTTCCGGTTATGTGTTAGTTTGGTTTCAGATTGAGTGCCTTTTTCTAATTTATTGAAAAAGTTGAAGTGCTTTGATTGGCTCTGAATAGGAGAGAAAATAACAGGGAAGATAATGGGGAAGAAATTAGATTTCTGTTTGTAGTTTTGTCTCGTTTGTGTAGTTGGATTTTTGACTTCGGATTGTTTGAGAACTGATGTCCTTAATTACTTGCAGTTTGAACAAATCTTTATCTTCTTGGTACAGTAGATGATATTTTTTTGGAATTGCTAGCATAACTGGGATGTGAATATTTATAAAAACTCACTTTTCATGTAATTGAAGGAGACTGATTTTTCATTCATGTTATTCAATGTTATGAACATTATCGGAAAAAGGTAACTTTTACTCGTGAGGTGTTAGATTAAATGGGTGAGTTTGATAGTGTCTTTGATGGATAATGGAGAGCGTATTCTTGAATCAAACCGCCATGCCATTCTGCTTTCTGTCAATTTGGAGCTTGTGTTTCATTCATTATATAATGCTGAGTTATCTTTGCATTATGAATTCGTTTGCGTCCTATTATTGAGAATTCCTATTTAAACTGTTCCTTTATTTAACGAGGTGTTCATACAGAGTGGGCCATGGCTTTTTTGGGGTTGGAATTATTTGGTCTGAGCTTTTTAAAATGTTACTAAGGTCATGATGTTCTACTTTTAACCAGCTTGTTGGTAATGTATGGATCTCATCATTGGCTTGATGTTATGGCTGTTACTTTTAGTGTGGGTCAAATTGTGAAAGTAATTTTGCCTAATGTTCTGTGTTATGCTAAACCTTTCCTTGTGTTGTATGCCTGGACATGCTTGTTGAGTGTTCTCATGATTTAGAGTCAGCCCATTGTGGTTTATGGGTACTCTCTGTTTTAACATCTTGTTTCAGCATTACTTTCTCTATAAACTGGCTTATGTGCTGTCATCCGGACTTTGTGGTTTTGGATCTTGTGCGATATTGCTTTCAGTATCAAGTAAGAGCACAGATGTAAACGGCATGGTTTTCTCCATGGCATACTTGTGCCAATAGTTAGTTTATCTCTTTCGTTGTTGCATGAAATTCTAGATTTTCTTCTTGTATAAAATAATGATTTATTCCTATTGATCGAAGATATTCTATGTTTAGATTTTTCATTAAATAATATTCATGTTCTTTTTCCCTTCATCATATTGCACCATCCATATTGGGTTACAATCAACCACAGTTGATTTAGTGGTGAAACTACCATTCGCTGTTTACAAATTGGCATTGGATCAACCACAGTTTTTTTTTTAGCTAAAATTGAAAGCTTTTGTTGTGGTTTGTGCAATCAGACAGAAGAAACGGTGGATCACCTATTTTTTGAATGTGCTTGGACCTCAAAAATTTGGAACAAACTGCTTGAGTTCTACTCCATCACTAGAGCAACTCAAGCTTGGAGTATTGAACTTGAGTGGATATGTGATATATGGAAGAATGAAGATTTTGCTAACAGATTCCAAAGGATTATGTGTGCTACTGCTATCTACCATATATGGAGAGCCAGGAACCTACTGATATACCAAGGGAAGAGTCTAGGTACAGAGGAAATTGTGGCAACAGTTAGAAGAAGTATGTATGAAGCTGTGGTAAGTTGGAGGAAAGTACCAATCACTAGGAAGAATTGGCAACTCATGTTGAAATGGGGACTGTCTCCAAAGATTTTTGCAGACTGTTAGTTAGTCTTTTTGTAAATGAAAATGTATAGTTGGCATATCCCTTAGGTAGTGCAGGACACAACAGCTTGTAAATGCTTAAATGTCTTATTTCTATCAATATATCATCAAATTTTTGCTCAAAAAAAAAAAAAAAAAAAAACTACGTCAGAAGCCACACTGAGAATTACAGGCACCTTTCCCTTCTATTCCAAAGATAAATGCAGTAAAACAGTGCTTGGACCCATCACTCTATGATTAATAATCTATTAAACAACACCATGCTCTTGGAGTAATTTGATGGTCATCTTTTCATTATTATACTTCCATGCATCCTTTATTTTGGCATTCCATCAGACGTTCACAGAAAGATAAAGATAGAGAGTATTATTTTAATCTAGCGGTTGGGAGCTATAATAAAGAAAGTTAACGGACTAATGAATTAGATTTTCAATATTTTAAGATTTAAAAGTTACTTATCGTGTTTGGCTTCTTATTTACTGCTTTCTAATCATATTATGGCGATTGCACCTGCTAGGCAGTCGGCATTTGCCACTTCCAAAGCAGTGAGGGTTTGTAGGAGGTTAAGGAATGGCGAATCGGCCAAACAGAGGTAGGTAGAAATATAAAGGTACATGCTATTGTGAAAGCAATAAGATAAATGAGAAAAGAGAACAGAAGTAGGAAGTAGGTAGAATTATAAAGGTACAAACTATTGTGAAAGTAATAAGATAAATGAGAAAAGAGAACAGAAGTAGGTAGAAGTGTAAAGGTACAAGCTATTGTGAAAGTAATATTGTGTCTGTTAGTTTTATAATCTAAGTTCGTAAGTAATTATTTCTTATCTTTTAGATAAAAAAAATATTGTGAAAGTAATAAGATAAATAAGAAAAGAGAAAAAACCAAAGGTCCAAGGAACGGCGGTTCCATCAAACAAAAGTAGGTAGAAATATAAAGGTATATGCTATTGTGAAAGTAATTTAAAAAAAATGAGAAAAGAGAAAAATGAAAGGTCCAGTGAAACCTCCATCTGAAAAATGCACCTCCAAACGCGTCTTTCTAGTGTTTACTCGGTGAATCTCATGGATTATCCAGGGATTAAACTGAGTCAATTTTGTTGTTACCCCAAATCCTCCTTGTATAATGCTGCTTGAATGGAATTATTGGTGTAGACCATCAGCATGAATGCACGACTTAAGGGGTGTACGGATAATACTATTCAACTATCTCATACCATTGATCCCAAAGGTCTGGCAATAAGCTGTTATGGTAGTACTAGTTGTAAAAGATTGAATTATCAAAGATGGCTGTAGTTTACGACAATTGGGAAAGGCTGGTTCAAGCAACACTACGCAGAGAGGATCTCCGGAAGACTGGTCTTAGGACCCCAAGTGACCTTTCCTTGGCATCATCTTCCTCATCATTCTCCTTTAGTTTCAGTTCTTCATCTAAGCCCCCAACTATCATCTTTCGACTTCTCTGGCTTATTGGTAGGGGAATCATTTTCGTATCAACAAATTCTGCAAGCCACTGATCACTTGAGTAGCAAAAATCTTATCAAGCATGGCTGCCATGGGGACCTGTTTTATGGTGTTTTAGAAGGTGGGACACAAGTAGTAGTTAAGAATGTTGATTTGTCCTCTCTGGAGAAAGCATCATACTTGAGATCAGAATTGGAATTTTTTAACAAGGTTTCACATTCTAGATTTGTTCCTTTGCTGGGGCATTGCTTAGAGAATCGGAGTGAAAAGTTTCTGGTTTATGAGTATATGCCTAGGAAGGACTTGTCAAGATCTCTGAACAGGGAAAAGGATACCCCATCACCGTTGTTAGATTGGAAGACACGGTTAAGGATTGCCACTGGAGCTGCCGAGGGTTTGTGTTATCTACATCATGAATGTGTTCCACCCCTTTGTACATAGGTAAATCTGGATTTGCTTATTTTTACAGGTTTCTTTTCCTTTTTCTTTCCTTTTCCTTCACATTTAACTTGATTGTTGCATGATGCACTTCACTTGGCATGCTGCCCTTGCGAACCCAGAAGAAATGTTGAAGCCGGCAGCATACTTCTTGATGAAAATTTTGAAGTGCGGTTAGGGAACCTTCACGAGGTGTGTGTTGAGAAGAAAAGGAGGAATCAGAGTAGGATTTCCAAGTTGTTGCGGTTGCCAAAGTGAGTTTTTTTTTTTTTATTTTTCCCATCTACATAAAAAAATTCCAGGTATACGTTTTGCAAAATGTGGCCTTTTCTGAGACGTTAACATATAAATAAGTTGTACATTAGATCAAAACTTGTTTGCAATAAAATAAGCTTATTTATTTGACCAAAATTTGTTATATGAAAAACACTTCAGGATTTGACAGCAACCATTAGAGTGAGACTCGCTTGCAGTTGACGAATTAGTGCTCTCTGTCTGTTGACATTATCATGTTCATCTTCAAACTTATTGTAATAAATAACAACATCGACATTCAAAATTTTTGTTTCATTGATGCTCTTAGGCATCGATGTATTTAGTCTCTTCAAAATAGTATTTGTTGTTACTTGGACTACATTCTCTTTTCCATGAAAACCATGTTTCATGGTAATCAATTTTATTGTGTATTATACTCAGGGGCGGGGCCAGGGGCGTGGGGGAGGGGGTAGCTGCCCCTCCTCAAGCTTGAAAAAATTTTATTTTGTAAGTAAAAAAGTTTGGATTACCATACTTTGACTCCCCCAAATGAAAAAAAAAAAAAAAAAAAAACAACTATGCCCCCTCTCCAGCTTGAGAAATTCTTTTTTTGTAAGTAAAATTTTTTTTTATTAGGACAGTTTGCCCCCCTCCACCATAAATTAACAAAAAACAACTATGCCCCCCTCTACCCAGAGCCATTATCTTCATAAGTTACATAGATTTGGACATAACATTTCCTAACTACTTGTTAGATTTTAATTAGAAGAATACAAAATAATTTGAGCCTACCATTTGAAAATTGCAAGTTGGTTTTTCATTAAAAAAATACATTTTATCTATAGATTCAATCATCGACTTTTGATCAAAAGTTGTCGTGCCCAATTTCATGTGTTTCGTATACTCAAATAAACTTGTAAATAGAATAGTATTTTTGTATATGCTAATTGTACAAGTAATTTCTTTCTATTTAAAATTATCTTTTATGCAATCTATATTCACATAACTTTTTTAATATATTTTACTTGACTGACCATAAGTCTAAACTAGGGATACAATTGAACTGAGTCGTTTTTGACCTTAGGACCAATTACTTTGCTCGAACTAGGTACTCGAGTTCGAGTAGTGACAATTGCAAGTTTGAGTATCAGATTTGCAAGCTCGAAGGCTTGTCGAGCCTTATCGAGTATGTTTTATTTATTTATTTATTTTTGAAGGAGCTGAAAAATCTACAAGTTGACACTCAAGTACTCGAGTAGTCTCGCAAGTGCAAAAAAAAAAAAAAAAAGAAGTGCAAGCGAGTTTTTTAGTCGAGATCAAGCTTTGCACAATTTTTAGCTCAATCGAGCTTGAGTTGAGTATGAGCCGCACCAATAGCGATGAAGTTCTAGTTTGAGCATGGTACTACACGGGCTCGACTTGGCTCGATTGCACCCCTACTCTACACTCGCTCCTATGACTAATTATTGGCTCCGCCACTGATTATACTCATGCCATTTGCATAACTAAAATACGTAACAATTTGTTCTTTCAAATGGAAGCCACAGAGCATGTTGAACAAACACACCCCCCCACCCCCCCCAAAAAAAAACCCAAAAAAAGAAAAACCCACAAAAAATCCCTCTTTTCTAATTTTAACCTTTTGATATAGCGTAGTTTGATTTTGTGACTTTAGTCTTTCTTCTTTTTTTGCAGGGGTTCTGAACAAGGTACTTCTGGTATGTGAAATTGATTTAACTATTGTTCTCCTATTTTTCATTCCATCTTTGTTATCTTACTTGAAATGGTACAGTAGCACGACTTTGCTTTTGAGTTATCCAAAGAACATACAAGATTAGAACTTTTTCCTTCATAAATACCTCTTCAAACATTGAGCTGTACAAAAGTATAGAAGAGGACTGGAGACTTGAGACTTCGCTGTCATTTAAGCAGCATTAGCAGGAATGAGCTTAGTTGTTTCTTGGTTTAACATACCACATAAGGAAAGCTTTATATGTTTGGTAAGATGACAGAAAGCATAATTGCATGAATGATTGTCCAAATCTTGTGTTAAATGACCAGGTACATCAAATGAAACATGTGCCTATGATGTTTATTGCTTTGGAAAGGTTTTGCTTGAGCTGGTCACAGGTAAGAAAATTTTTAGTGCTGACAATGGTTCCAGCGCCAGGGATTGGATGGCAAACTCCCTCTCTTACATTACTCCTTATGATAAGGAACTCTGTGTGAATATTCTGGATCCATCCATATTCATGGGTACCATTATAAATCCATCTTTAATGAGGGATGAGCATCTTTTACTTGAAGTATGGGCAGTTGCTGTTGTTGCTAAGGCCTGTCTCAGTGCAGAGACTTCTAAGCGTCCTCAAATGAGATACATAATCGAAGCTTTACATGACCCCAAATCTGTAAGGTTCTCTGCTCATGGAAGCCCTCAGTCTGGTGCACAAGGTCCAGCTCTGGCAAAAACACGAGTACCCATGGGATATAAACAAGGTGGGTTGCATGTAGCAGGAGCCTAAGGCTCATTTTCATTTTTTTTTTTTTGGGCAAGCCTGAATTATTAATCTAAATTTGTCCCGTTGGCTTTGCGGCAGTAAAACCTTGTCTTGTTAATTTTTTTTCTATTCCATTAGGTTAGTTAGTGAAGTTCTTTCAACTTAGTTGCTCACATTTTTATCCAGCATAGAACAGTTATGCCAGGTATTTTCATCCCATCAATGTATAACATTGTTTGTCAGGTTAAATTTTGGATCTTTGGTAAATACACACAATTGCTTTTGCATAAGACTTATTTCTTCCCCTTGTTTTCTTTAAAGTTTTCATTTTCATAATCGTGTCTAGAGGACATAAATATAACCAGAAGAAGATTCTCTTTGTTCCCACACTATTTTTTCAATATGACATTATTGGGACATATGATCTGCTTTAGATTTCTAACTGCTTGTGTTGTAAACTTAAATTACCTTAGTGTACATTACAGCAGGTACATCAGTGGCAACCACCAGAGCAACATTTTCAGGCAGCAGCACCGCTTCATTAAACCACCAATTTTCAGCAGCTAGCTGGGATGACGAGGCTTATTTGAATAAGGAGACAGAGGGCCTCTCTGACTTAAGGATTTACTCCTTTTCAGAACTCAATTCTGCAACTAGATATTTCAGAAATGAAGGAATTCTGGGAGAAGGTGGATTTGGAAGAGTATACAAAGGTTGGATTTCCACGTCAAAAGGTGGCAGCAGATTACCAATTGCAGTTAAAAGATGGAATCCTGATAGTATGCAAGGATTTCATGAGTGGCAGGTAATTCATGCTAAATTTATAACTAACTGATCTTTTGTCAGCCTTCCTCTATTCTATTGCTCTCCAGTTTCTTGTTCTGAAATGACGTTTCTTCCAGTAATTAAATTGGTCATTTCTGGGTTGTGGAAGACTGGTAATTTTCCTTTCGCTCACCAGCATCTCTCTTTTTTTTTTTTTTCCAACTAGTAATACAATCATGGTCCTTAGAATGGTGAATCAAATCCCACAGAAGAAGTTCCATTGTTCTAGAGTAGTTTCTGTTTTCCACTAAATGCATCAAATCCCAAGAAAATAAGATCTTCTAGTATTGTTCACTTAATTATACGGTACCTTGCATACGTACTGAACCGGTGTATTTTGCCAAAACTTACCACTAAATGCATTAGAGCTTACTTCTTGTTTGCGAACAAGTGATAAAGTCTGACAAATTCAAATGGGTTTCAGTACGCCTATATGATTATTTCAACGCTGAAGTGGTGATAAACGGCAGAATTTTCCTACAAAATTAATCATCACAAGCGGAGCGTACAGCACAGGTGGCGCATTGAAGACTAGCAGTTAAAATTAGAATAATATTAGCAATGGAAGGGAGTCTGAAATAGAGTAATAATAGTGATATAATGGATGTGGAGATCATAATCACATGATTAAATAACTTTAGGAGTAAATAGACTCGTTATTGGGATTGCCTGAAAGAGAAGTCCCTGTCATGTCTCCTGCATTTCTATTTAAAAGTACAAAGTAGGTAGATGGTTGGTTTTGTGAAAAATATATAGATACTTTTTAAGAATGATCCATTAAAAATTTAATGGGCTTTGACTACTGATTATGATATTCCAAGCTGTTTAATTTATTTTGTTTTACATTTATTGTGCAGACTGAGATAAATATGCTTGGAAGACTTTCTCATCCTAACCTTATTAAGCTTCTTGGTTATTGTCGGGAGGATGAAAAGCTTTTCCTTGTCTATGAATTTATGCAAAGAGGCAGTCTGGGCAACCATCTCTATGGAAGTGAGATTTTGATCATGCTTTAACTGTATTTCAGACAGCCAGGATCAGCTAAGCTAATGATCTCCCAATTCAAGTAATTTATTTCTTGGTACTCTTAGGGGGCTCAAATATCCAGCCACTTCCATGGGACATAAGGCTTAAGATTCTTATTGGAGCAGCTCGAGGTCTGGCATTCTTGCATGCGTCAGAAAAGCAAGTTATTCACAGAGACTTTCACCTGGCACACATTT
This sequence comes from Mitragyna speciosa, assembly GCA_024721245.1. Taxonomy (NCBI): domain Eukaryota; kingdom Viridiplantae; phylum Streptophyta; class Magnoliopsida; order Gentianales; family Rubiaceae; genus Mitragyna; species Mitragyna speciosa. The sequence continues at coordinate 7,840,512 of CM045557.1, forward strand.
TGCTTGATGGTGTAAGTTAAATTCAGTTATTTCATCAATACTTGCACATATTGAGTAGTATAACTTCCTTCTATTTTCTAATAATTTTATTCTCTTAAACTTCGAGGTTTCTTCGTGGTCCTTACCCTATATACTTGTACAACTTTTTACATGCCAAATTTCATTTCCAAAGCTTATTCATTTTAAACGTTGTTTGGAACTTCTTTTTTTTTTTTCTTTTTCCAGTCTTACAATGCCAAGATATCAGGTTTTGGATTGGCAAGGCTTGGTCCTTCGGATGGTGATACTCATGTATCCACACGTGTTATGGGAACATATGGTTATGCCGCTCCAGAGTATGTAGCAACAGGTAATAATTGTAACCAGATCTATTGACCCCCTACACTAGAAGAACTGCACTATTTACCATACTAAAAGTTCATCTGATCTAGCTCAAAAAAGTCTGATCAAGACGCCAAAAGAAAGATGAGGTCTTAACTCAGCAACCTTATGTAACAGGGCGCTTGTACGTGAAAAGTGATGTGTATGGTTTTGGTGTTGTAATGATCGAAGTGCTAACAGGTCTACGGGTTGTGGACCAAAATCGCCCAACAGGGCAACGGAACTTGGTTGATTGGATCAAGCCTCGTTTATACGACAAAAGAAAGATAAAGAGCATAATGGATGCTAAGTTACAAGGCCATTACCCAATTAAGGCTAATCTGCAAATGGCTCAGCTTGCTCTAACCTGTCTTTCTCATGAACCTGAAGCAAGACCATCTATGAAAGAAGTCGTGGATGCTCTAGAAAACATTGAATCTGCTAATGAAAAGCCAAGAGAACCTGGGACAGACTTGACGCATTAGACAGCTTATGGAAATGGTAAGCAACAATTGCAACATCTTTCTCTACTTCAACCAGGGAATTAAGGGCATCCATCCTATCCATTACCATAACTAGCATAATTTTTGTTTCTCAAAGAATAGATACTTTTACACGGTAGTCCTGATTGAAATGATGCATGGTTTGTCATATTTTTTTGGTACGTGGATTTTGTTTTTGGGCTTCATCAGGGATTGGTTGTTAATTCAGCGACTTGAACTCAAGTATTTACAAGATGTACATTACATTCTATTCGGATATTGAGAAGATTTGGATTATTATCTGGTAGACTAGAAGGACATTCCCTGAACCGTAAGTGTTGAATTTGAGAGAAAAAGCATACAGTATCCTTTTTCAGGAGGAATTTACAAGCTGATGACGCCTTGCCAGTGTAACTTTTGTCGTCATGTTTGTTTACTACATTATGCCAATCATTTGTAGTAGTAATTAAGGGTTCATAATTTCAAAATTCGATTTCATCTGTAGTAGGGGTAATTAAGGGTCAATAATTTCAAATTTGTTATAAAAATAGTTGTATTGTAGTACTACTAGAATAGAAATAAAATAACTTAGAACTAGCTAAAAAAGTGAAGAAAATGTAATGACAAAACCAAATTAGAATAGTGCAATCTTTTCTATTCGTTTTTCCTCTCGTATTTCCCTTAGTCTTTCTTGCACATAAGTCACTATTTATAGGCTTGAGGTACACTCCTCCATGTTAAATGTTATAAGGACCTAAATGTAGGTTAAATTAGTTACATGAACTAATGAAAGATCATGGAGTAGTGGGAGTTACAAGGGATAATGTACAAGATCATGGGGTAGTGGGAGTTATAAGGAATAATGAGGAAGATCATGGAGTGAATATGGGTGGATATCCACTAAATAATTCATAACACTACCCCTTAGATGTCTATCTTTAAGAAAAATGCCTCATGAAAACCTTACTAGGAAAAACCCAGTGGGATAAAAACCTAGTGAAGGAAAAAGAGTACATTCTTCTTAACACAACACTGCCTCAAAAAAAAAAAATCCTTGATTAAGGAAAAAAGAGTACATTGTGTAAATACTCCTCTTCTTGAGCACATCATTTGACATCTTTCAGTCGTTGCATTCCAATCTTGTGAACCAGCTTTTCAAATGTTAGAGTCGGTAGTGATTTAGTGAATATATTAGCTAAATAGTCACTCGAACGAATTTGTTGAACACAAATCTAACCATTTTTTGAAGATCATGAGTGAAAAAGAACTTTGGTGAAATATGCTTCATTCTATCACCCTTGATGTATCCTTCCTTTAGTTGAGCAATCCATGCAACATTATCTTCAAACAAAGTAGTACGAACCTCCTTATTTAACGGAAAACTGCATGCTCCCCGAATATGATGTATCATAGATCTTAACCAAAAACACTCTTGACTTGCTTCATGAATTGCCAATATTTCAACATGATTAGAAGAAGTGGTAGCTATAGTTTGTTTCATGGAACGCTATGAAATAGTTGTACCACCACATGTGAATATATACCCAGTTTGTGATCAAGCATTACGAGGATCAAATAAATATCCAGTATCTACATATTAGATTAGTTTTGAGTGCATTGGAATAATAAAGACCCATATCCTTTGTACCCTGAAGATATCGAAATATATGTTTAACACCATTCCAATGCCTTTGGGTAGGTGAAGAACTATATCTTGCAAGTAGATTCACAGCAAATGATATATCAGGACGTGTATGATTTGCAAGATACATTAATTCCCCAATAGCACTAAGGCACGGTATTTCTGGACTAAGTATCTCTTCATTATTTTCACGAGGTCGGAAAGGATCTTTATGCATATCAAGTGATCTTACGATCATAGGTGTGCTCAAGGGCTGTGCTTTGTCCATATAAAATCGTTTAAGCACTTTTTCTGTATAAGCCAACTAATGCAAAAAGATGTCATTTTCTAAGTGCTTAATTTGTAATCCAAGACAAAATTGTCTTTCCAAGATCTTTCATTTCAAATTCTTGCTTCAAGTAATTAGCAGCCTTTTCAAGTTCTTCAAGAGTTCCAATAATATTTAAATTATCAACATAAACTACAATGATTACAAACTCGAATCTAGATTTTTTAATAAAAACACATGGACAAAGAGGGTCATTCATGTAACCTTGTTTCATCAAATATTCACCAAGGCGATTGTACCACATGCGTCCAACTTGTTTTAAACCATATAGAGATTTATACAATTTAATTGAATAAAGTTCCTGAGAATTGGAATCATGACCTTTTGACAGTTTAAATCCTTCAGGGATTTTCATGTAAATATCATTTTCAAGTGAGCCATACAAATAGGCTATTATAACATCTATGAGACGCACTTCAAGTCGTTCATTTGCTGTCAGATTAAGCAAATAATGAAAAGTTGTTGCATCCACCACCGAAGAATATGTCTCATCATAATCTATGCTAGGTCTTTGGAAAAAACCTTGTGTAACAAGTCGTGCCTTATATCGCACAATTTTATTTTTTTCATTTCGTTTTCGCACAAATACCCATTTATGACTTACTGGCTGCACTTCTTCAGGTGTGCGTATTACTCCTTCAAAAACTTTATGTTTTACCAGTGAATTTAATTCTGCTTGAATTGTATCCTTATATTTTGACCAATCATTTTACGTCTGCATTTATCTACAGACATTCATTCATAACCCTCGTTTTCATTCATGATAGTAATTGCTGCAACATAGGCAAATTTATCGTCGATGTTAGTTGTACATCCATTCCATCTTTCCCCAGTCATGACATAATTGATTGAGATCTCATGATTATCAAAATTTTTAGGCACCTAAACTTCTTCTGAAAGTTTATTATTTGTCATGGCAGAAAACTCTTCAAATGTTTTCTTTTCTGGAGATTTTTCTAGATTCTCAATTCTCTCGATTTTGTCATCTTGATTATTTGTCCCTTTTTTTTGAGAATTTTTATCTTTGGAACCAGCGGATCTACCACGTTTTGTAGGTGCCTTTAATTCATTACTAGTGGTAGAAGGCCCTTTAGGGACATCGATTCGAATTGGAGCATAAGCAGCCGATGCATGTGACTTAGTCACACGTTTTGATTCAGTAAAAGCATCTGGCAACTAATTTGCTAAATTTTGTAAATGAATTATCTTTTGAACCTTCAGTTCACATTGTCTTGTACGAGAATCAAAATGAGATAATGATAATTCATTCCAACTAATTTCTTTAACCGGCTGTTTATTTTCTCCCCCTAATGTTGGGATAACTGATTCATGAAAATGACAATCAACAAATTGAGCCGTAAATAAATCTCCAGTTGTTGGCTCAATATATTTTATTATAAATGGAGATTCATATCCAATATATATTCCCAACCTCCTTTGAGAACCCATCTTTGTGCGTTGTGGTGGAGTAATTGGAATAGAGACCAAACATTCAAAAATCCTAAGATGGAAAATATTTGGTTCTCGACCAAAAACCATTTGTTGGGGAGAAAACTCATGATAATTCATTGGCCTTATGTGAATTAATGCTGCAGCATGAGCCACCACATGTAAAATAGTATGTCCCCAAGCAAACATTGGAAGTTTAGTTCTCAGAAGTAATGTCCTTGCAATTAATTGAAGGCACTTAATAAACAATTCTGCCAAACCATTTTGTGTATGAATATAAGCTACCGGATGTTCAACACTTATCCTAATAGACATACAATAATCATTAAATGATTGGGATGTAAATTTACCAGCATTATCAAGACGTATCATCTTGATAGGATAATTTGGAAAATGCGCTCGTAATCGAATTAATTCTACAATTAATTTTGCAAATGCCAGATTGCGAGTTGATGACAAGCATACATATGACCATCTAGTTGATGCAACAATTAATACCATAAAATTATCGAAATGGTCCACATGGTGGGTGAATTGGCCCACAAATATCACCATGTATGCATTCCAAAAATGCAGGAGATTCGATTCGAATTTTTACTGGTGATGGCTTTATAATTAATTTGCCTTGAGAACAAGCAGCACATGAGAATTTATTCAATTGAAGAATCTTCTGCCTCTTCAAAAAATGACCACATGAATTTTTTAATATTCTTCGCATCATTATAAAATCAGGATGGCCTAACCGGTCATGCCAAATAATACGATTATCATGATCAGTAAACTTCTAGTTTACTTTTGCATATATTTTAGTTGTGTTAAAATATGTATAATACAACCCTGAAAAATAAGAAGGTAATTTTTCTAACACAATTTTCTTTCCAGGAACAATACTTGTAAGGTACAAGTATTCATTATTACTTTCATTCCTAGCCTCAATATGATACCCATTTCGGTGAATATCTTTAAAACTTAACAAGTTTCTTTGAGACTTTGGAGAAAATAATGCATCATCAATGCAAAATTTTGTTCCTTTTGGTAAAATTATTGTTGCTCTTTCAGAGCCTTCAATCAACTTGATATAGTAGTAACATGAGTTTTTTCCATTATTAAACAAGAAAAATATTTCTTGTCTTTAAATAGGGAGTGTGTTGTTGCACTGTCTGCCCGATATAGTTCTTTGTCATTGATTTTTGAAACGTCCATTTTCTTCAAAGAAAACAAAAATTCTAAATGAGATGCATTATATATTTATTTAGTTATTTATTTTAAGTTCAATACTTATGGAATATAAGGATCATAAAAGCAAACATTAGTAGTAAATATTTTATTTGAAAAAATAAATAAAAATTCATTACACCAAAGTAGACAATTAAGAGATCGATTCTTGGACATTTCAATCACTAACTAACTGACTAGTATCACCTTCAGGGTGATTGACAAAGAAGTCAGCAACATCTAAAGAGGTAAAATCAGTAAAACCATTGTCAACAAGACTATGGTCAAAACCATAATTACAAATAAAATTTGTCTCTATCTTTTTCTCTTTATTCTTCAGTGATTCTTGATAAAGATCACAAGATGTTTTGGAGTACGACAGGTATGAGATCAGTGGCCTTTCATGCCAGAACGATAGCACTTGTTATCCATTTTTTGTTTGCCTTGGTTTCCATTTTTCTCGTCACTACTCTCCCACTTCTGGTGGTAAGTTGTACCTTTCATGTGACTACTACAACTATTGTAACGGTTTTGACCACATCCATGACCTCGGCCTCAATTTCGTCCATTACTAAAACTTATGGCTGCTGCATTTACTTTAGGTAATGGGGCAGCACCAGTTGGACGTGTCTCGTGATTTTTCAACAAAAGCTCATTATTTTGTTCAGCAACAAGAAGATAAGAAATTGGTTCAGAATATTTCTTAAAACCCTTTTCACGATATTGCTGCTACAAGAGCACATTAGATGCGTGAAAAGTGGAGAACATTTTCTCCAACAAATTTTCATCGGTTACTTTTTCTCCATACAATTTTCATTGAGAACTAATTCGAAATATTGCTGAATTGTATTCACTTACAGTTTAAAATCTTGCAACCGCAAGTGCATCCAGTCATAATGAGCTTTTGGAAGAATAATCGTCTTTTGGTGGTCGTACCTCTCTTTCAAATTTGTCCACAAGACAAAGGGATCTTTTACAGTTAAATACTCAGTTTTCAGCCTTTCGTCAAGGTGGTGACGGAGAAAAATTATGGCTTTGGTCTTTTCTTGACTAGTGACATTACTTCCTTCTTTGATAGTTTCTCCAGTACCACTGGCATCCAAATGGATTTCAGCATCCAACACCCATGACAAGTAGTTCTTTCCAGTGATATCAAGAGCAACAAACTCAAGTTTTGCAAGGTTAGCCATAACAACAATTGAAATCAAGAAAACAAATAAAAACTTACCACACTTACTCAAAGAACGTGTTGAAAGTTGGCTAGAGTCTCGTATTGATAACGTGTTATAAAAATAGTAGTATTTTAGTACTACTAGAGTAGAAATAAAATAACTTACAACTAGCTATAAAAGTGAAGAAAATATAATAACAAAACCAAGTTAGAATAGTGCAATCTTTTTTCTCTTCTTTTTTTCTCTTGTATTTCCCTTAGTCTTTCTTGCACATAAGCCACTATTTATAAGCTTGAGCCACACCCCCCCCCCCCCATATTAAAGGTCATAAGGACCTAAATGTAGGTTACATGAGTTACAGGAACTAGTGGAAGATCATGGGGTAGTGGGAGTTACAAGGGATAATGTACAAGATCATGGGGAAGTGGGAGTTACAAGGAATAATGTAGAAGATGATGGGGTGATTATGGGTGGACATCCACTAAATAAATAATAACAAAATTTTGATTATCGGATATTATTGAGAATTGCAAGATACTATAATGCATCTCATGTAAACAATGTAGTTTAATGGTCATGATATATATTCAAATGGTACATCTATCTTATGTTTCATGGGGTTATCCAAGTATTAGAGGCCTAAAAGTTTCTATGTGAGTGATGAACCAATTAAAATAAAAAAGTCGACAATCTCTTGTGAAATAATAGGCTTATGACAATTGAAGCATGAACTCTTCTTCTTCTTGAATTTATTTAGGTTGGCAAATTGGCTTTTTTTTTTTTGAATGATTTACTTGATTGGCCTTCTTCACCAAATGAATTTGGAATTTATGACCCTTTTGGAACATTATGCTTTTGCTCTTGCTTTCTCATTTCTTTCCCAAGACGGACATGATTGGCCAAAATTTTACGAGAAATTTCTTCTTTCTTATGTTTTATATTTCTCTTGAGATCTTTCCTAGCACTCAATAAAATTTACCACTTGTTTTATAACTACTGAGTAATATTTTCCTTCTTTTTGTGATCATAAACCCTATTATTTAAACAAAACATGAGGACAATGTCAGTCAGGCCTCAACTTTTGTTCACTTTCATGTTTTGTTATCTTCTTTACCAGGCAATGCAATCATTTTCGTTACCAAAAGAAGATAGTGCTATGGTTCCAAAGGTTAATGATTGCTATTGACTATGCTCTAAATTCATAAATGAAGTTGTTCTATGGTAATAAAGTAGTCTTCAATATCAGTCATAATCCAGTTTAACGTGACTAAATCAAGCACATTAGAGTGGATTGACACTTTGTCAAATAAAGTCTTTAATATGAGGTAATACAGTTTCCATTCATCAAGTTAGATTATCAGCTGGCCAGTATACTCACAAAAGTTCTACCGGGTAAAGATTTTTATAACTCATATATATATATATATATATATATATATATATATAACTTGATGAGGAGTATTGGGATGAGTTGATAAATGTAAATATCTTTTTAAACTTGCAAGTGATTAGAATTAGATATCAATCATGGACTAGGATAAGTGATAGTATTAGATATCAATCATAAATCAGGATAGATATATACAAATTCAAATTTGTCAAGATTAATTGTAACTTTTTGTGGTTTTAGTGTATAAATATGATGTTGTATCATTTGTAAAAAATTGTGAAATACATAAAATATTTTCTCAACCTTTTTTTCATTACAATATCTAATTGATTAGGGAAGAATATTAATATATTCATGCTTACAAATTAATAACAACGTAATTGTTTATGTCAAATTTAAATATTTGCTTATACAATCTATAGTCTCCTAGAGATAATATAGAGTTTCGAATTACTTAGGGGCCATTTTGTTCAAATTCCTCAATCACTATTACCATGGGTATCATTAACCCTACTATGAGTGTGGATTTTGATGATTCCCCACAACATATTTGGTTTAATAATAGAATGGTATCATTATAAAAATACTTATTTGGTTTACTGGAATGACTTTCAAGTAAATTTTAAAATTTATAATTGTTTATTTATGATATACATTTTTTAGATTTCTTATTTTGTATCTTTTTAAAGAAATTTTTTAAAAAGATTTCTTCAATTTTAAATATAACCTATTAAGGCTATTAGTATGGTGTTAGCATTGTTATGATTCTATTAGGTTCATTCTTATCATAACAAACCTGTAACAATAATATCTTATAGTTATAGTTGTTTTATATTTGAATTACATTCAGTTGTAACACTTGTATATATATCCTTGTACATTCTTGATCAATATTAAGAAAGACAACTTTCATCTCCTCATAAGCTTGATATGGTATCAAAGCATAATGACTACAAACACTGGTACCCAACTCGTTGTTCCCTCCAGTTCTTCTTCTTCTTCCTCTCCTCAACTCAACTTCTCTATCAAACTAACATTCCATAACTATCTTGCATGGAAGACACAACTTCTTCCCTTACTTAATTTTCAAGATCTTATTGGTTTCATAGATGGGAGTAAACCTGCACCTCCTAAAACCATTATGAACACCGAAACTCCTCCCACAGCCATACCAAATCCTGAGTTTCAAACCTGGTTCAAAAAGGATCAAATGCTTTTGTCTTGGATTCTCTCATCTCTCACTGAAGAAATATTTCCTTATGTTATTGGTGTTAACTCTTCCTATGAAGCTTGGACAATTCTTACTGCAACCTTTGGTGCAATATCTCAAAACAAACAGCTGCAGTTGAATATTGAATTAGAAAAACTGAAGAAAAATGATCTTACCGTCACTCAGTATCTTCTTAAGGGAAAGTCTCTAGCTGATCAACTTGCAGCAGCAGGTAGGCCTGTGACCCCAGCCGAATTCAATGCCATAATTTATCGGAACATTGGAGGTGATTTTCAAGGTGTGATAAGTGGTTTAAATTTGCGAGCTGAACCTGTCACTTTTGGTGATTTACATAGCCAACTTGTTTCGCATGAAATTCTTCTTAAGGCTAATATTGAATCTTATTTTGCTAACCTTGCTTACAAACCACCTTTATTGCCTACTCCTTCTGGATTTCAAAATTCTCCTCAAACCTTTCCTCAAAAACCACAACCCCGTGGCTTCTATAATAATCGACCTCCATTCAACAACAAATCCCAAAATGGCATTGCTTGTCAAATTTGTGGTCTCACTAACCACACTGCAAACAATTGCAGACGTCGATATCAACAATTCAATAACTCCAATTCTTTCAAGACAAATCGTCCGCAATTCTGAACCCCACCTGCATCACAAGCTAACATTGGTTTTCAGCAACCATATCAAACACCAGTACAACCATTTCAATAGACATTTCAAGCCCCAATGCAGCCCACTTATGTGGGACAATATGCTAGTTCCTCTATTCAACCATGGATTGCTGATACTGGAGCAACTGCCCATATTACTTCGGACCTCAATGCTCTTGTACTTCCTGTAGACACCAAATTTTGACACACCTTTGGTAAAAATATGTGTGTTACTTTATTTTAGAGGGTATTTTTCATTTTTCGGGGGTCGAGTACAATTTTCGCGTATTATATCTAATTCGTCGTATCAGGGGCAAAATGGTAATTTCACCATGTAAATATTAGTTTATTTTATTTTATTTTCCTAAATACATAATTTTACTATTTTTATCATTATTTATGATTTTAATGATTTTTAGGGAGTCATTCATTATTTATTTAAAATTTTAGTATTTTTTAATTCAACGGCACGTTTTCCAATGCGCTATTTTTATGAGAATTTTCAAGTGAAAAATTTTATATATGCATTTTGAATACTCATAAATTTTCTGTAAAAATCTCATAATTTTTAGAGGTCGTCTAGTATTTATTTAATTTTTATCTTTTTGTTTATTAATGGCACGTTTCCCAATGCATTCTTTTTATGAGAATTTTTTTCAAGTGAATTTTCTTTTTATGCATAGCTCATATATTCATGAATTTCCCGTATAAATTTCATGATTTTTAGAAATGTTTAATATTTATTTTAATATTTGATTATTATTATTATTTGTTATTATTATTTTTCTATTAATCGCACATTTTTAATGGTACGTTAATTTTTAAATTTTTGCAGTAAATTTTATTTATTCGTTTTATGACTATAAATTTCAGTATTTTTCTTAGTGATTTTAGAGATCCCGATATATTTTATTTTATTTTCACTTGTTTCCCTTTATTTTTCTCAAAAAAAAAAAATGATGAACAGCAGCAGCAGCGTTGCTGCTGCTGTTTGCTTCCTGCCATGGCTGATGGCAGCCATGCTTCCAATCCTACCTAAACCACCAAACTCCATGCCTAATCACATCACTTGCACTCATTTTTTTTTCAGATTTTGGGGATTTTTGCTTGATTTTCACTCGCCAATTTCACCCACCTTTCTCCCAATTCCTTCACCTGCAGAAGCTCACATCTACACACACACGCACAGCTCACTTCTCTTGGCCTCACAAACACACCTGCAAATTTCACACAGACTCTCCTTTCTTCCCTCTCTCTGCCTCTCCCTCACTTCTCCCGGCACGCACAACACACACTCCATTGCACACAACTCACCTCTCTCCTTCTCAACTCACCAGTTCAAAATCACAGAAACAACACACCTGCATTTCACTCACCTCTCCACCCGCACCTGCCATCACACACAAGCACCACAAACACAGACCTGCAAACACACGCATCACACACAGGCACAACCACAGACATCACACTGCACTCCCAATTCCCTTCACCATTTTGCACACACTCACTCTCGCCCCCCTCAGCTTCAGTTCACCACACATTCACCCACACAAACAACACATTACAACACACACACCTCACACGCACCTCCCCTCACACCTGCATTTTTCCTCTGCCTCACCTTCCCCTACACACCACAGACACACACAATCTCACTCTCGGCCTCTTGCTCAAAATCACACAACACACACTCGACCCCCTTCCCTCTGCCAGACCAAACACACAACGCACAAGCATCATAACACCTTCACCATACCTGCAAATCACAATACATTCACCACAAACACTTGCACACAGAGTTCACACACCTCATTTCATCATCAAACAGACACACAAACATCTGCACACACTCCCAAGCTCTCCCTCACTTCTCTTGGCCATACACAAACAGCATACACGCACACACCAGACACGCCACACATACACCTGCACTTCACCCAAAAAAAAAAAAAAAACTCACAAACGCACGGACCACAATTGCAGTAGTCAAGGGGCCAGCAACCATCCACCTTCATTGGCCTTCAATCGCACAAACATCACCAGTGGCAGCCGATTAATCAAGCTGTTTTCCTTCTCGGCCAATAAGGTGTGGTTTTCTCTCCTTTTCTTTACAAATTTTGGTTCATTACATTGGCTTCAGTTTCTTTTAGTTTGGGTTTTGATAGGGATTAGGAGAGCCGATCACATTGTGGGGGGATTTGGAATTTGATTTATTAAATTGAATAATTTGAAATTAAAAGAAATTTCTGAAATTGCTGGAAAAATCGAAGAGAGAGAGACCTGGAGAGAGAGAGGACCGGACGGACAGAATCGGGAGAGGGGAGGGGGAAAGAACAGAATCGGGAAGAAGAGGCGGACCAGGGGAAGAAGAAGAAAAAAAAAAAGAGAGAAGAAGAAAGAAAAGAAGAAGGAAAAGAAAGAAAAGAGAGAAAAGAGAGAAAAAGAAGAAAAAGAAAAATTTCTGGAAAAGTGAAAAAAAAAAAATCGGTTAAAAAAAAAAAGTTTTTAGTGAAACTACGTCGTTTTGACGTAGTTTCACTCAAAACTACGTCGTTTTAATTAGTTTAGTTTTTTAATTTGATTTTAATTAATAATAGATATTTATTTTGTAGTTCTTATACTTTCATTAATGTCACTGTGGCCTCGATAATTTCTGATTTGTGCATTTTAATTTCTGTTTATTATAGATTGACCCCCATAATTTAATTTTCTTTTCAATTAGGTCCTAATTAATTGCATTTAGGTCCCCCGACTTTTATATAATTATAATTTTGGCCCCTACGTTTTTAATTTCCATTTTTGACCCTATATTTTTCGGTAATTACATTTTGACCCCTGTAATTTTTCTGGAATTGCAATTTTACCCTCTGATATTTATGAAAATTGCAATTTTACCTCCCAAGCTTGCTGTTATTGTATTTTAGGCTTTAAATGTCGCTGGAATTCTGTTTTAGTCCTTGAATGTGGCTGGAATTTGCAATTTGGTCCCTCACATTGCTGGAATTTTTGCATTTTTGTCCCCAAACTTGCTGGAATTTTATTTTTGGCCCCTTATTGTTGCTGGAATTTATATTTTGGTCCTTTATGTTGCTGGAATTTGTTTTAAGACCTCCATTAATTGTTAGAATTATATTTTAGCCTTTATTTGTTGCTGGAATTTGTATTTTTATACTTGTAGTTGCTGGAATTTTTATTTTGGCCCTTTTATATAGCTGAAAATTATAATTTGACCCTAGACATTGCTGTAAATTAGGTATTGTTTAATGACTTTGCTGAAATTATATTCTTGGACTTAAGTATTGCTGGAATTTTTTATTTTTGGGCATTATACTTGCTGAAAATTATATTTTGGCCTTTAAATTCGTTGTAAACTATGTCATTACCGTAAGTAAGGTTTAAAAATTATAATTTTACCTTTTTACTTGTTGCAAATTACATTTTTACTTTAGAATATTGCTTAAATTTCCACTTTAATCCAAATCTTATAATATTTTATTTTTGCTAAAAAGTGTTAATTAAAATTAGTTAAGTCCTCAAAGCTTTAAATTATTTCTTTTTACATTTTCTTTATTTATTTTTATCAAACTTATAATTAATGTTCTAAGATTGGGTCTTGTTAGTCTAATTAATGTTCAAATTAGTTTCTCTATTTTCCTTTTAGTTATTTTAATAATTCTTATTTGAGGTGTTAAAATTTCAATGTATGTATTATTATGTTTTATCTTCTATTATTATTATTATTATTATTTATTTTATTTTTATTTTATTTTTGTTGTTTTGCTTTATTTATCTATTTGCTTATTTATTTTTTGACTTAAACAATTTTCATTTTTCTTCCTAAATAATTAATTATTATTATCAGTATTTTCTTCCTCTTATTTTGTTCATTATTGCTATGATTGTTTGAATTATCGTAGTGAGTTCATAGTGATAGGTAGAAAATTATTCAAATTAGTGATTGACTTATTAAATAGTGGTAATTTTGACGTGTTTGTTCATTTTAGTAGCAATTTATACCGGGTTTACGAATGAGAGGTACCTCGATTACCCTTCCAATATTTCTTTTATGTGCTCCTACGTGCTCCTATGTGTTTTTCTACGTGTTTTTGTGCTTATACTTTTTATCCATGTGAGAGTGTTTATTTATTTATGTCATATTATTTATTCGAATTTAATTTTGATTATTCAAAGAAATGTAATAGATAGGTAATATTCTATTTAGCAAAAATTTTGTATTTAGATAGTTAATGTAATAGATAGTTTATGTGTTATCCATTTAACAAAAATTTTATGTATTTAGATAGAAAATGTAATAGATAGGCTAGATAGGTTACCTTTTTATTTTTAGATTGCAATTAGGCTTCTCCGGTGTAATAGTTAGGGCTTTGTGTGCTATGTGTGTTATGTGCTTGTGTGTTTTATTCGCTTTTCCTAGGAACTCGCATCTAGAATACCATGCTTATGTGCTATGTGCTCCTACTTGCTATTATTTGCTTTTATGTGATTTATTGCTTTAATACATGCTTTATTTATTTACTTGCTTTAATTATATATGTGTATCGTCGCCACACTAGTCCAAAGCTAGTTGTGGTTAATTTCGTTTTCTTCGCTAGTCCAACGCTAGCGGAGAACTTTTTAGAAAATAGGCTAGTCCAATGCTAAGCCTTTAGGTCATTTTAGCATTAGGATCATTTTTCGTGTTCACTCTATGCCATTTCACACACATTTTATCTTTTTAGGCTTTTCCCATTTTCTATGAGTTTTTTATATATACTTTATAACTTATTACTTATTTTAACATCTATTTGGTGCATAACATTTAGATTCCACTACACATAGAATTTTAGGTCATTTGCGTGATTTCGACTAAGAAATAGTCATCTACTCACGTGGGAAGCGATGGCGTACATGTCGTTCCCCCCTCCGTGAGTAGAAACAGATAGTCACGAGTCTATTAGTCCCCCGCACCCGTTATGTTGCATCCCCATTTTCTTTGTTCACTTACTATCTATACTATTATTTCTCTTTTCTTTTGCATTCCATTTCAGCATCTATACTCGTGACTCCAGTCGAGGTCTATATCTCGGGTTTCGCAATTAATGCGATAATTCCGACTCAAACCTCAATGGAACATTTCGTCCCTTAACGATATTCATTTTTAGGATTAGATTTGCATTCATATAGTTGCATCCAAATGCGATAAAATCTTAGGGTTATATTAGGAAAATTTAGACTAAACCTCGCAACTAGTTTCGGCTAGGTTGAAAGGGTGCCTTAGGCGCGAGCCTTTGCCTTCCCTTTCTTCAACTGTGACTCCCGAACCTCTTTCTCTTGTTTTCAAAGACCTGGAGTCGTCTAAAAGGGTTTTTCTTGTTTTTCCTATATTTTTCCAAAATCATTTCTTTAAATAAATCATTTTTATTTTCTTACCTTTTATAAAATATTTTCGGGTGACTTGGTACACCAAAACTCAATACCAAGTGGCGACTCCTTTTTCACTAAAAAACCCTTTTTAGACTCTATTTTCGGGCCCAAAAACCGTCGCATTTTCAAAGTCCCATTTTAGGCCCTTTTTCTTTTGTTTTGTTTTCAAAATAAAGTATTTGTTCGTCACGTTTTTATCGAATCATCTTTTACAAAGTATTTTCTAAAAATTATTTTTTTACAAAATTTACACGCTTCTTTTTCCAATAAACACAACCACATTTAACACTTCCTTTTCCTTTTTCCAAACATCTTTACACTTTCCTATTTATTTTTCGAAAAATGGGGCGCGACACTTCCACAACAATATGGTGGTAATGAATAACTTGTAATTGGTGATGGTAAAGGTTTGTCTATTTCTCATTCTGGCAACGCATATCTCTCCTCCAATTCTCAAAATTTTCTTATATCCAATACTTTACATGTTCCACAAATCTCTAAGCCATTAATTTCTGTTCAAAAGTTTTGTCTGGATAACAATTGTTATTTTGAATTCTGGCCTTTTAATTTTTTTGTTAAATCTCAGACCACAAAGCAGGAGCTACTGAAAGGAGTGAATGAAAATGGCTTGTATCAGTTTCCCTCAATCAGCTAGATCAAATCCTATGGCCTTTCTCACCGATTCAACGTCAGAAAATTCTTTTGATACTTGGCATGCACGTCTTGGTCATCCTCACACTCGCACTGTTCTTCAAGTAGCTAGAGAAAATAAATTATCCATATCTCACAAAGATCACGGTAGTCTTTGTCAATCTTGCTCTTTGGGAAAATTGTCTAGAATTCCATTAGCTTCTGTTAGAACATCATAGTACTGCACCATTTGAAATTATCTACTCTGATGTTTGGGGACCCTCTCCAGTATTGTCAAATGTTGGATTCAAATATTTTGTTTTGTTTATTGATGACTTTACTCGTTTCACATGGCTTTTCTTCCTTAAAAATAAAAGTGAGGTGTATGACGTATTTCTTAACTTCAAAGCTCTCGTTGAAAACCAATTTAACACAACCATCAAAGCTTTCCATTCTGATTGGGGAGGGGAATATCAGCGGTTAAATAAATATTTTAAGGCTCAGGGCATTGTTCATCGAATAGCTTGTCCTTATACTCATGAGCAAAACGGGATAGCTGAACGAAAAATAAGACATACTAGTTGATACCGGATTAACACTTCTTGCTCACAGTTCTCTCAATTTTCGTTATTGGCCCTATGCATTTGATACCGCCATTTCTTTGATTAATGGAATGCCTACTCCCACTCTCCAAAATACATCGCCTTTTTTAAAACTCTATGGAAAGAGTCCTAATTATCATGATCTTAAAATCTTTGGCTATTGTGTTTATCCTCTGTTAAGACCATACAACTCACATAAATTTCAATTTAGAACAAAGCCATGTGTTTATCTTGGTCCATCTTTATCTCACTATGGTCATCGTTGCTTAGATTCTGACAATGGTCGAATTTACATTGCAAGGCATGCTAAATTTGATGAATCTAAATTTCCTTGTAAAATGAACAATGTGCTTACAGAATCATGAGAATTCCAAGGCTAGGTCAGGACTCTTCTAATTGGTTGCAACTTGATTACAAGTCATGAAAATTCCTTCCTCATCAGGTAACTTTTCTCACTCTCCCTAATTCTATTCAAACTCTTGATTCTTCACCCCAACCAATCTCTTCCTTATCTCCTACCAACTCTACTTCTAACACCTTACCCACACATTCACACTTCATTTTCTACTGCTTCATCTACATCGACCACTCCTGTTCAGCACGCATTGTATGAAACTTCGTCCCTCTACCATGGCCAAACGAGTTGCTCATCTATCAGAAACTTCAATTGAGCAATCAAAACCCCAAACCTGAACCTGTCACTTTCAAACAAGCTCAAAAATTCAAAGTTTGGAGAGATGCAATGCTTGATGAATACAATGCACTCATTCATAATCAGACATGGTGCCTTGTCCTCGAGACCATCGAATCATAATGTTGTGGGGAACAAATGGGTATTCAGAATCAAAAGGAATCCAGACAACTCAAGTTTCACGCTATAAAGCGCGTCTAGTTGCAAAGGGCTATGATCAGCAATCAGGAATAGACTATGCAGAGACATTTAGTCCTAGTAGTTAAAAACAACTATTCGGACTATCATTGCTCTTGCTGCCATGCGTGGACTGGTGTTTGAAACAAATTGATATTTCCAATGCTTTCTTACATGGCTTTCTGCAGAAACTGTTTTCATGGAACAACCACCAGGATTCATTGACTCCAACAAACCCGATCATGTATGTCAGCTTCAGAGGTCACTTTATGGTTTAAAACAGGCACCTCGAGCCTGGTTTCAACTGACTCAGTTCCTCTCTTTATCGCCTCGGCTTTCAAGTTTCAAAGGCTGACTCGTCACTTTTTATTTTCCGTCAGGGTGTTCACACTATTTTAATGTTGGTATACGTTGATGATATCCTCATTACAGGGTCCTCTACAACACTAATTGACCAGTTTCTGAGTCAACTAAAATCAGAATTTCCAGTAAAAGATATTGGTCAGTTGTCATTCTTTCTCGGAGTTGAAGTTTCACAGGATTCAAAGGGTGTTTATCTTCATCAACTGCAAGTATCTTCAAGACTTGCTGGTTAAAACAGGTTTGCAAGATGCCAAAGGCTGTCTCACTCCAATGTGCACTTCACCTCCTCTAACTCGAGACAATGGCCCCTCTTTTTGATAAACCAGAGCTTTATAGGCAGGTTGTTGGCGCTTTACAATATGCAACATTCACAAGGCCTGATATTGCCTTTCCTGTAAATCGTCTCTGTCCAGTATATGCATCAACCAACTGATGTACATTGGGGAGCAGTAAAACGACTTCTTCGCTACTTGAAGCACACCATTGGTAATGCTCTTTTCTTCGCTAGAGACACTTCAAATGATTTACAATGTTTCTCTGACTAGTGATTGGGGGGGTTGTCCTGATGATAGACTGATCTACTAGTGGTTATGCAATTTATTTAGGTCAATCCATTATTTCTTGGAGTGCTAAAAAGCAGCCTACAATTGCTCGTTCATCTTCTGAAAGTGAGTACAAAGCTATTGCGAATGCTACAGCTGAATTGCTTTGGATACAATCTCTTCTTAAAGAAATTGGTCAATCACCATTATCAAAGGCAATCTTATGGTGCGATAATATTGGAGCAATTTACATGTCCTCAAATCCAAGTTTTTCATGCTCGTACCAAGCACATTGAACTTGATTATCACTTTGTCCGAGAACAAGTAGCTCTTGGAAACCTTCAAATTGGTTTCCTTTCAACAAAAGATCAACTGGGAGATATCTTTACCAAGCCACTGGGGGTTCGGCTGTTTCAACTTCATTGCTCAAAGCTTCGATTACATCCTCACCCACCATTGACTTGAAGGGGGGTATTAAGGCTGTTAGTATGTTGTTAGCATTGTTATGATTCTATTAGGTTCATTCTTATCATAACAAATCTGTAACAATAATATCTTATAGTTATAGTTGTTTTATATTTGAATTACATTCAGTTGTAACTTGTATATATATCCTTGTACATTCTTGATCAATATTAAGAAAGATAACTTTCATCTCCTCATAAGCTTGATATAACCTTGCTCTAATTTGAGTTTTATGCAAATGATAATCTTTAAAAAAAAGTCAATTTATTGTATTAACCGAGAGTACCATATATCTTTGATTTTCAGTTTAAATTTTTATAAAAAAATTGAATGTAAACAAAAATTATTAAAAATAATTTTTATAAAAAAATTTAATGAAGTACAAATAAAAAATATTCAAAATCAAAAGAGAAAACAAACTGAGAGAGAGAGAGAGAGAGAGAGAGAGAGAGAGAGAGAGAGAGAGAGAGAGAGAGAGAGAGAGAGGAATAGTATATTGGGGGTGGGTAACTCAAAAGATATGTGTTTTTTAGTGGGTGTGTTTTTGCACTTAATTATAAGGGTTAATGGGTTTGATAAAATAGTATTTTGGGGGAATCATTAACACCCTAATTAATCACCATCATTTCCATTGAATAATAGTGACAGTTGTTTAACAAATATCAACAATGGATGCCATTATTTATAATACCCAATCCCCTCCTTGATTCACCTAAACCAAACACCCCTTAGATTTCATTGGTTATGAGTTGTGTGCTTGCAATATTATATGTAATTTCAATGAAATCAATTCTTATGTTACCAAGTTGTTGTTTCACAATATTGATTGCTTTCTTAAAATATGTATTATTTTCCATATTTTAATATTGATGTTATTGTTTAACCAAGCAAATGAATATTATAAGATCATTGTGAAGATCATAGTTTGAAAAAAAAAAAAATGAGATCCATCAACTAATCAAACCTATTGATAGGAGATTGCAGAAATGAAAAGTTAAAATTTTTTATCAAAGGTTAAAACTTCCTTTGGATTGAGCTTACGTCGATTACGGTTATCATTACTTTTCAATTATAATAAGAAGTATGATCAGAATTAATATTTGTTATTTATTTTTTCATCATAAACTACTCAAAATAGACAGTTTTCTCAAAGTAATATCGAAATAGAAAGTGAATTCAGGACCAAAAGGGTAAACGAAAAACAAAATAGAAATTCAAAATGGTAAATCACAAAGGGAGATTCTTAAATCCATTGTGTGTAAATTCAAGATGGGAAAAACCCCACTCCCCACGTTCACTTTCTTGGCAACAGTGAGATAATGAAATAGAAAGCTTTCTATAGAGATTTTGCTCATTCCAGAATTGGGAAGAATGAGAGAGGTCAACTTACGCGTGAAGAAAAATTTCTTGGCACAGTAGTAGACAAACATTAAGCATGATCTCATGTAAAATGGCTGTAAACAAACAAGAGCTGAGGTCATGCTTGTGTAACAAATAAGCCCATAAATGTAAAAACTGCAAGTTTGTCAACTGAGGTCATCAGCATGAATGTATGATTTAAAGGGTATACAAATGATTGCAAGTTCACGGTACTATTAGTTGTGATAGATTGAATTATCAAACATGGTTGCAGTTACGACAATTGGGAAAGGCTGGTTCAAGCAACACTACGCAGAGAGGAGCTCTGGATCAGTGGACTTAGGACCCCGAGTGACCTTTCCTTAGCATCATCTTCCTCCTCATCTCACCCCCCACTTTCCGCTTTCGAGTTCTCTGGCTCTTTGGTAGGGGAATCATTTTCGTACCCTCAAATTCTCCAAGCCACTGATTACTTGAGTAGCTCAAATATTATCAAGAATGGCTGCAATGGGGACCTGTTTTATGGTGTTTTAGAAGGTGGGACACAAGTAGTAATTAAGAAGGTTGATTTGTCGTCTGTGGGGAAAGAATCATACTTGAGATCAGAATTGGAATTTTTTTAACAAGGTTTCACATTCTAGATTTGTTCCTTTGCTGGGGCATTGCTTGGAGAATTGGAGTGAAAAGTTTCTCGTTTATGAGTATATGCCTAGGAAGGACTTGTCAAATTCTCTGAACAGGGAAAAGGATAGCTCATCACAGTTGTTAGATTGGAAGGCAAGGTTGAGGATTGCCATTGGAGCTGCCGAGGGGTTGTGTTATCTACATCATGAATGTGTTCCACCCCTTGTTCATAGGTAAATCTGAATTTGCTTATTTTACAGGTCTCTTTTTCTTTTTCTTTCCTTTTCCTTCACATTTAACTTTTGATTGGCACATGCTGCGCTTCACTTGGCATGCTGCACTTGTGGACCTCGAAGAAATGTTGGAGCCGGCAGCATACTTCTTGATGAAAAATTTGAAGTGCGGTTAGGGAACCTTCACGAGGTGTGTGTTGAGAAGAAAAGGAGAAATCAGAGTAGGATTTCCAAGTTATTGCGGTTGCCAAAGTGAGTGCCTCGTCATATTGTTGTGACACATTCATTTCTATCTCCATAAAAAATTTCCTGGTGTACATTTCGCAAAATCTGGCCTTTTCTGAGCTTTCTTCTGGACATCAACATGTAAATAAGTTGTACATTAGATCAAAACTGTTTGCAATAAAAGAAGCTTATTTATTTGACCAAAATTGGTTATCTGAAAAACACTTCAGGATTTGACAGCAACCATTAGAGGGAGACTCGCTTGCAGCTGGGGAATTAGCGCTTTTTGTCTGTTGACACTATCATGTTCCTCTTCAAACTAATTGTAAGAAATAACAGCATGAACATTCAAAGTTTTTGTTTCATGGATGCTTTTAGGGAGTGATGTATTTAGTCTCTTAAAAATAGTACTTGTTGTTACTTGGACTTCTCCTTTCCATGAAAAAACTGCTTCATGGTAATCAATTTTATTGGGTATTATACTCATGTCATCTGTATAACTAAAATATATAACAGTTTGTTTTTCAAATGGAGACCACAGAACATGTCGAATAACAACCAAACCACCCTCCGCCCCCCCCCCCCCCCCCCCCCCCCCCCCCCCCAAAAAAAAAAAAAGGAAAAAATACCACAAAAGAGATCCCATTTTTTTAACTCTAACCTTTCGATATAGCTCAGGTCAATTTTGTGATGGTAGTCTTTCTTCTTCTTTTGCAGGGGTTATGAACAAGGCACTTCTGGTATGTGAAATTGATTTAGCTATTGTCTAATATCCTCCTGTTTTTCATTTCATCTTTGTTATCTTACTCATAATGGTACAGTAGCACAACTCTGCTTTTAAGAGTCGATCTCACATGGTGCAGTTTGAGTTATCCAAAGAAAATACAAGATTAGAATATTTTCCTTCATAAATACCTCTTCAAACATTGAGCTGTACAAAAGTATAGAAGAGGAGTGGAGATAATCCTAAAGGTTCAAGGCTTGAGACTTCGCTGTCGTTTAAGCAGCGCTAGCATGAATGAGCTTTAGTTGTTTCTTGGTTTAACATACCACATTCGCCTAAGCTCATCCAAATTATTGATAAGGAAAGCATTATACATTTGATAAAATGACAAATAGCATAATGGCATGAATGATTGTCCAAATCTTGTGTGAAATGAGCAGGTGCATCAAATGAAACATGTGCCTATGATGTTTATTGCTTTGGAAAGGTTTTGCTTGAGCTGGTCACAGGTAAGAAAATTTTTAGTGCTGATAATGATTCTAGCGCGTGGGATTGGATGGCAAACTCCCTCCCTTACATCACTCCTTACGATAAGGAACTTTGTGTGAACCTTTTGGATCCATCTTTACTCATGGATGCCATTATAAGTCCATCTCTAATCAGGGATGAGCCTCTTTTAGTTGAAGTATGGGCAGTTGCTGCTGTTGCTAAGGCCTGCCTCAGTGCCGAGCCTTCTAAGCGTCCTCAAATGACATACATACTCGAGGCTTTACACAAGACCCCAAATCTGTGAGGTTCTCTGCTCATGGAAGCCCTCAGTCTAGTGCACAGGGTCCAGCTCTGGCAAAAGCACGAGTACCCAAGGGATCTAAACTAGGTGGGTTGTATATAGCTGGAGCCTGAGGCTCATTTTCGGTTTTTCTGGGCAAGCCTGAATTTTTTATCTAAATTTGTCCAAATGGCTTTGTGGTGGTAAAGCCTTATCTTGTTAATTCTGTGCGTTTCCATTAGGTTAGTTAGTGAAACTCTTTCAACTTAGTTGCTCACATTTTATCCAGCATAGAACAATTATGCCAGGTATTTTCATCCCATCAATGTATAACATTGTTTGGCAGGTTAAATTTTGGATCTTTGGTGAACACACGCAATTGGTTTTGCATAACACCTATTTCTTGCCCTCGTTTTCTTTAACTTTTTGGTTTCCAAAATCGCGTCTAGAGGACACAAATGTAACCAGAAGAAGATTCTCTTTGTTCCCACCCTGTTTTTCCAATATGACAGTATTGGAACATATTATTTGCTTTAGATTTCTAACAGCTTGTATTGTAAATTTAAATTACCTTACCGTACATTACCGCAGGTACATCAATGGCAACCACCAGAGCAACATTTTCAGGCAGCGGCACCGCTTCACTGAACCACGAATTTTCAGCAGCTAGCTGGGATGACGAGGCTTATCTGAATAAGGAGACCGAGGACCTCTCTGACTTAAGGATTTACTCCTTTTCAGAACTCAAGTCTGCAACTAGAAATTTCAGAAATAATGGATTTCTGGGAGAAGCTGCATTTGCAAGAGTATACAAAGGTTGGATTTCTACGTCAAAAAGTGGCAGCAGATCACCAATTGCAGTTAAAAGATTGAAACCTGAAAGTATGCAAGGATTTCATGAGTGGCGGGTAATTCAGGTAATTGAAAATTATGCCAATTAAAATTTTTTCTTTATTTTTCTAATTTTTTTTTAACTTGATCCCTGAAATGTGAGTATTATGTGACTGGAATCCGGTAAGGTTTTGGCAAAACTCACCAATATATATATATATATATATATATATATATATATATATATATACTCTCTTTAAAAGTATAGTGAGTCTTAGTAGTTTAGTGTCTTTGCACATTGTAGTGTTAGTTTTGAATTATGCCTAAAATGCCCTTTTGTGCTATAATGAATATTCAAGATGGGATTAAATATTGGTTAGTGAAGAATTCATGGGGTGGCTATAATAATATAAGTTAATATGGGATTAAGAATTGATTGGTGAAAAATTCATGGGATGTTAAATGGGTGAAAATGGATACGTTAAAATGCAAAGATACATTGATGACATGTAAGGCCTTTGTGGGATTGTTATGGGTGAAATATTGCTTAGATTTTTCTTAGATTGGTTATGTTGCATTTGTTTTTATATTTAGTCATATGTTGCATTTATTTTTATATTTATTTGTATATGAAATTCAATGCCATCCTATGGTAGTAACTAATTGCATTTGGCACTTAATTTGGTCTAGAATAACATACTCAAATTGCATATTCTATTAATGAAATTAGTTGTATTGTAATTGAGGTGGAATTATAATAATAAAATTAATGAGTTGTTGTGCCTCTTAATTTCTATAGCATAGTACTTAAATAGGTACAACTACTACGTCTTAGATATTTTTTTGGAGCGTATATTATTAGACTATCGAGTAAGTGAAAATGGTATTAACTATTGGTTAGTGAAGCATTCATAGGCTCAGTTGTTAGTCAAAGGAACTTATAAACTTAACCTACTAAGGAATTTATATTAGCCTAGAAGCACATAGAAAACAAATGAGTTGTGAGTCAAAAACACGCACACTATTCATGTAAATTCTTTACACATATAGTTTGTGATTTTTTTTTTAATGGTAATGTATGTTTTGACATTTATCAAAATTTATAGAAGATGTTGGTTATTAGTTCTCTTTCCAATTCTAACAAACAGTAATGTTGGTTATTGTTCTTAATTTAGCATGTTGAAA